>CAVNYN010205978.1:0-12490 GCA_963692815.1 Nyctanthes arbor-tristis | reverse complement strand
AGACCTAACAGTATATATCAATTTGCAGGCAAAATGAAAAGAGAAGAACTGATTAAAAAAAAAAAATGTAAGATTGATATACAAAATGTCAAACACAGTACTATGTGCAATTGCAGGGGCTCTTCAGAACAAGGTAAACCATTATCAGAAGACTTCTCCATCCCACATTCTCTCTCAATGGCTGAAGTTGACCCCGGGACCAGATCCTGTATATCTGCTAGGACCGGAGGGAGATTAGGTTGTCGAATGATTTCTTCTTCAGGAGGGCTTTTGGTGGTTTCAAAAGAATCCCGAGCTGGAGTTGATCTCGAGATCAGACCCTGTACATCAGCTAGGACAGGAGGTGGTTTAGGATGTCTAATAATTTCTTCTTCAGGAAGGCTTTCAAAAGAGATCAGAGAATCAGATTCTTGAGTCTGAAACGACAGAATTTCTTTTTGTGGCAGAACTACAGATTCCAACGTGGATTTCTCTTGCTCCAAGTTGCCATCTTCCTTTCTCATCGCAGTCCCATCTTTGACAGGCTGCTCCAGACAGCTATCCCGAACAGGGTAACAGAAAGAACAACTTTGTAAGCCATCATAAAACCATAAAAAGAGGAACAAATATATAAATCTACCTATAAACAATAGAAATTTTGGAAAGCCAACAAATATATGAATCTACCTATAAACAACAAAATTCTGGAAAGCCAATTTCCATATTTATAATTTTAATATGCCTTTTACATGGCATAGTCCCATGATATCTAAAATCAAGATTTTTTTTTTCTCTAATCAAGATATTTATAATTTTAATATGCTTCTTTTTTTTTTTTTTTTAATATCTAGAATCAAGATGTGATAATTAACAACTCACTATGCATTATATGATATTTCTACAGTTCAGATGAGGTCTAACCTTAATGGTTCCAAAGGAGTTAAATCTAAATTGCTCGGATATTGTACCTGCATTTACAGTATAATAAAGTGAAAAACTGTACTACTAAAACAAAATATGCTGAAGTGAGAATGTAACATCACCTTATAATTTCTAGGAGGTTGCCACTGTCCCCGAAGCCCACTGGGACCCAAAATAGAATGTCTAGCAAGAGTTTCATCCTTCGGGTGAGGAATGCTAGGTGATCTACGGAAAACATAAAAAAGAAGAATAAAGGCTATTAGACAGACACAAAATCAGAGTATCATGTTCAATCCAGTCCCCTATAAATATGTATGAAATCCACTTCTAAAAGATTTTATTAGAAAATATAAATGCTACTAAGATCTTACAAAAAGTTGGTTGAGAGTTAATCAACCAGAGCTTTCATAATTGACGGATTACAGTATCTAAATAAAGCTCTAAAATTAGCTGGATAAAGAAATGAAAGTCAAAGGAAGTTCAGAATTAGTCTTAGTTCTCTAGAGCCTAATTTTGCCTAGAAAACTTTGTTAACCCAATCCATTTCTTGTTCATAGAATCAAACCAAACCTTGAGATTCATTCCAATGCACAATTTCAAGGAATGCCCCTTACTGGAGTCTATAGCCAGGTGGGTCAACCGAACAATGCTACAGAACCTTAGACAAACAAGGATTTTAAAATTGAAATGTAAAAAATGAAAATAAGCCAGCAATTCTAAATCCTACAATCACAATAATACTTTGAAATGTTTGCTGCCCCGTGCTCAACTTAGGAAAAGTTTTTCTTTTCCTTTTTTTCTTTTTTTTTTTTTTGTGGGGGGGTGTGGGGGGAAGAAAAAAAGAGAGAGAAAGAAAGGGATAGGATTTCTCTTAGAAATACTAACATTCGACGGTGATTCTGTTCTACCGGTTTGATGAGAGAGAGATGTTGAGTCTTTGAACCCAATGCAAACTCACTTGTGCCAGGTGGTAATAGCATCTGTAAGATGCAGAATAACAAAACATAAATATTATATTCAGTAGAACTTTCATCAGAAGCAAATTTATTAGTATAGAGAAAACAATCTACAATTGAAACAGACTAAGGACACTGCCTCTTGGATGCAGATAGCTAGGCATATATTAAAACATAATACTAAGTTTCATTACGACCAGATGACCACTCCAACTAAATGATTATTTAGTTTATACCTGTGTTCTGTTATAAGAATTCAACCTTTCTTGTTTGATAACAGGACTTCCCAGCGAAGATTCCCATGTATTATATTGGTTGAAACTAGGTTGTTTCCTTCTGTGTAATTCCTGGAGTTCAAGTTGAACCGCTGGCTTCAGTTCCTCAAGCTCAGCTATCGCATTTACTAGTTTCTGCAACAGGAAGATTAAAGGAAAAAGACAACAGTCATAAGCAATCTCCAAACAGACAAATGGGACAAGCAATATTTTAAAGTTCTTACCTTTCTGAGATAAGCTTTATTTCTCTGTGGAGATGTCCGATAATCTTGATGGCATGGTATTGTATCCATAACCAAACTAGAAAAATAAATAAATAAATAAGACAAAACTTTCAGTAAGTAGCTGGGGCATCAAAGCAAGTTCAAAAGACCCACTTCCACGTTTCCTGCTACTTAGATATCTTCCTTGCAGAAACAAAAAATTCAGTAAATCAAACATTAAAGTGTGTTTGATTTATTTTGAGAATTGATTTTGTGAAGAAGTGATTTTTTGGGAGAATGTGCGGATGAAAAGTAAGGAAAAGTTATGAATTTACTTGTAAGGTTATTTTAATGGATAAATGTGTGGTTGAAAATGAGTCTGAGTGAGAATTGATTTTGAAAAATCTAAATCAAACCAACCCTAAATCATGGCATCTTACATCAGTTCTCACCTTGAAAATCTAAGCAGCATGACATACAAATCCACAATATTATTTTCTTCACGGAAGATGTCAGCCTACAGTATAAAAGCTATGTTATAGCAAGAAACAATAGAAAATAAAAAGATACATAAAAGTAACTGCAGATGTATTTCAAGTAACTTCAGCAGCATGGAGATGTTACCGCAAGAACCGATAGACATATTTTTCAAACATCCACTCAGTATAGCCTCAATCATCTAATACAATTGTATGCACATAATTCCAATTCTCTTTCACGTGAAATAAACAAACAGTTCAAAATATCCATATATTTATTTGACACAGCATCTGAAACTATTCACCAAGCCTTCACCAAAAGGTATCCACCCACCAATTGATTTGTGACGGGACAGACTAACAGCTTGCTTCAGGTGTTAAAAGTTGATTCGCTAGAGGAGAGATAGTCATCATATAATAAATATATTAATTCAGTAACTCTACAATCATCATTAAATGGCTTTAGGTGAAGATATCGGAAAAAAGATGTAACAAGCGTCCGTCTGAGATTTTTAAGGAACCCATTAAAGACAAATGTATAACTATAGCATATAAATAACCACAGCACCAAGACATTCTAAGAACATCAGAATATGCGTTCGCTAGAAAAATGTTCATACTACCTTTTACGATAAATTGAGAGGAAAAGGTGTGATAATAATCACAGGTAAAAGTAGTTAACGAGGATTTCAATATTTTCAATTTTACCATTGAAATGACCATGATAGACAAATACTCGTAAATATGGGATATAGCTACTGAGGAAAGTCTCCACTGTCCTCAAACATTCAACTTTAACTATACATAATGCCAATTAGTAGCTTAGTTTGGGGGTTGTTATTTGTTGTGCAAATGTCTGTGTTATCTAATTTTCACCTGAGATTGCTTACGCGTACACAGAGAGAGGGAAATATCAAGTCCCTGAACTAATAAAGTTGATATAATAGGGTACAAATATGTACTGCAAGTGTCAAAGCTGCAAATTATGATTCATGGTACTAACCAAACTACTAGCATTTTCTCTCAACAAGGAATGATATGATTTTACAAAAAGAGCTGTTTGATTCTCATTTTTAATTCGACGTTATAATTTTAACTACCACCAATTTGACAACTAGTGAACTACAACCACACATTTCGATTTACATCAAGTCTCCACCACTCATTTTAGATAATTATAATTTCTCCATTATAATGAGAATCAAACACCCTTTGAGTTGATATATGTCTGAAAAAGTCATAATTCGTGCATTAGTACATAGTTAACTCCGATTAAAGAAAAAATTCAATGCCATACAAAATAAGTGTTATTTGAAAAAAAATAAAAAATGAGAATTAAATGATAAATGACATCAAGGCGGCAGCAACATACTTGGTGAAAGGTTTCAGCAACCGAAATCCTAGCCTCAAACTTACATTTAAGACTCATGTTTAAGCACCCGTTCACAAACCATTTTTATTTAAAAAACAAATCTGCTCAAAGCAATCACGTCCACATATTTTTAGTCTACAAAAAGTTGATTTTATCATGGTTATTTTAGTTTCTGATATTTCTCTTATATCCCTCATATCATCCCCAGACAAAACACTAACGTTTTCATAGAAGGATACCCAGCAGAAATATAAAAGTTTTCCAACAGGATTTCCCATATTCATCACTCAACGTAATTCCATTAACAAGAATATCAAACAACTGAACAGAAAACCAGAACAACATCATTATAACAAATTAACTAACAAAGCCTCGGCCAGTAAGGTTCTAACATGAACTCCATTCACCAAAATACACTGAACAAGCAATAAATATCAACTTCAATTTCCTCTGCCATAGGAAAACAACAATATAGTTTGAAAAGGATAAATCAATAAACACCGCATAAACCTATATTCCGCAAGAAATTCATAAATGTCACCCGTGTATAAACTATAAAGTGACAAACACCGCACGCACCAAACATTGATCACAGGGAATTGAAAATACCTGCTTGAGAATATTATCGGCGATTCGGTTGTAGAAGCGGAGAGAGATTCGATTGTCGACTTCGAG
The DNA here is from genome assembly GCA_963692815.1 of Nyctanthes arbor-tristis. Lineage (NCBI taxonomy): Eukaryota > Viridiplantae > Streptophyta > Magnoliopsida > Lamiales > Oleaceae > Nyctanthes > Nyctanthes arbor-tristis. Next base: position 7,630 of record CAVNYN010205978.1, on the reverse strand, counting down.
TTTTTTGGTACTCGCTTCGATGTTGATTCTTGCTCCAGAAGACGATCGAGTCATCATTTTCAAAATTACCTCCTTTCACAATTCTGCTCACAATTTCATCGGATCAGAGAATTTGTTCCGGTTGTTTACAGTAAGAGAGGCGAAGCTCCTTCGCAGTCGTCTCCGCTGGCTCTGCGCTTCGAGGAGATGACTGGTGACTTGAGCGGGGTAAATCTGACAAAACGCACTCTAATCACTGTTTTTGCGTTTCTTTATTTTTTTTTTTTTTGGGTGGGTGGGTGGGTGGGTGCGTGCGTGGGTTGGACTTCTGGTTTGGCCCGTGCCCGTCGTTAAACAAATCAATTTTATTTCTAAAACCTCAAAAGTTTTGTAGTAAAATCTGTCTTTAGTATGCACTAGAAATACATGTCACATACATAAAATACATATAGCGTATATCCACACACACTACAGCCTACAAGGAGTGAGAGGTTTTACTACAGAACTTTTGGTAGATTTTTGAAAATAAAATTTTGAACAAAAAAATATGTAAAATTGACATGTATCATGCAAAACTCTTGTTAGAATTGGTTTGTAAAAATCCTCCTTAACCATTGACTACAATTATTTGAGTTAGTATCACTGTCAAGATTTATATATGGTCTGGTGGTATTTTAGTTACTTTCCGAGACTTTGATTAAGAGTTTATTTCTCTTATCTTACAATTTCTTTATAATTAAAAAAAATCAATATAGCTAGTCGATTACAGATTTTAAAAGCATAATGTGTAGATTATTAAAATTATAATACTAATTTCTTAACATTTATGACCTTATTATGATTCAAGCACCAAATGTCGAGAAAATCTTCAACACTCTAAGAGCACCAAAATTCGGTGCTCTAAATCAATCAAGAACTCATACGTGGGTTTTGGAGTCCTAATTTATTATTTAACTAGTTTTTTTCACTCATGCATTACACGGGTAGAATTATAGTATACATTTATATCAAAATTGACGTGCGAGTATGGACATTATTTTATAAATGAAGACAATATACCAGTTGTATTGTATAAAATTATAAATTGATATGCGAATTACAATTTACCATGAAATATTCGTAGTAAAATGTCTAAGTTCATAATTCTTGTCTCCTCCAAAATCGTCGTACAAATTCACACGTCTAACATATATAAAGTTGTAATAATTAGCAGTCAAATAATTAGATATGGCAATTTGACCCATCAATCTATAAACTCGTGGAGACATGTCTCTAATATGATTGACTCGTCATACTTAATCGGGGCAAAAGAAGAAGTATGAGGCAATATTATCTGACTAGCCGTGGGTCTAGAGGGGGTGCGAGTCAGGTTGGACCCATACTATACACCCGGTGACCCACTAGACATTTTTTTATTTTTAATAAATTTATTTAGAAGAATGTGTAAAAATTATTAGATGTGAAAATTTGACAATCGACCATTAAATTCTTGGCCCATTATTTTTATTTTTTATTATATTATTTTTTTAAAAAGATTTTTCTGTCGAATTGAAAGAATCATGTTATTATATTAGTTAATATTGGGAATTTTAAAATTCTAAATAAAGATTTTGTTTTATTTTTCGTTCATCAATTAATAATGTGTTGCACTTAACATTAATTGAAAGGGGAAAAAAATTCATGAGTCTTTTTATAGGTCATGGTGGAGTCCCAACCCGTCCCATGACCCGACTTGTCTTGACCCGCTATATGAATTTGTAAGTCTGGGGTGGGTCTGGGTGACTTCAAGACTCATGGGGTGGCTAACCCCGCCCTATTTCCATCGCTATAAATAATTATATTACAATCAACTATTGCAACTATAATTTTTGTCTCTCACTCGTGCGTTGTACGTGAAAATTAATTTTCAAAAATGTTTAATAATAATGAATAATAAAATATTAGACAAATACACATTATCATATTTTCATAGCAAAAATAATAAATATACAGTTTTAATTTAATATTTGACTCATTAAATTAATGTTTTATTAATACTATATTAATAGTTATCTGTTTATGTACTCAATTAATATTTTACTATATTTTATTTTTTAGTCGTATAACTTATTTAATATTATTAATTAACAGTCTAATAATATGTATCGGACGAGTATATACCCGTATTCACTCGATACTCATTCAGATAAAAATTTTCATACTCATAAGAAAGTACTCTCTCGACGTATCATTTTTATGAGTAAAATTCAAAATTGATAGTTATAATTAAAATGTTAAATAGAGATACATTTGTAAAAAATGCAGGTTAGACTTTTTAATATAAAGATGACCATATATGTGTAACATCTTAAAAAGAAAAATAATATCAAATAATTGCAATTGAGAGGTTAATTTTTCTTTTTTGTGTAGTTCATTTTCTTCTTGTGAATTTCTTGTCCCTTTGTTCACAAAATTTTCGCTAAAATTCATTATTATTTTCGTCAAATAAAAATATCGATCAATTAGTATTCAACTCGTACGTTGCACGGGAAATTATCAATGTTTCATATAAAAAATTCATTATATAAATTGCAAAAATACAATAAATAGTCACAATAATAATTAAATCAAATGAAATAACAACATAAATTCAGTCGATATTTTGAAGGCTTCACATCTATGGAGAAAAAAGACTAAAAAATGAATTATTTACATCCTCTGCAATCTAATCGTTGCAACATAAATAATATAGAAACAAAGATTAAAAAAATCGTCACAAAGATTTTCAAGTTAGATCATAAATGTCAAGAAAATAAATTTTAGCCATATATTATTACAATAGAATTACATTATGTGTCTTTAGTTATTGGCATGACGCAAATAAATAGATTTTTATTGTAAAAAAAAGAAAAATAAATGAATTAGTTGATTTGCTCCAAATTATTATGAACTAAGTTTTCAATTGTAATATAAGTTATTTGAAATAGGTTTCTAAGTTATTTTGAAATTAATTTTCGTTTCGATATTAGCAAGGACTTTGTAAAGGAAATTTTGAAAATCAAACAAACATAAATAAAAAATAAATAAATAAATAAATAAATAAATAGAGATAATACTAGACAATTAGTTTATAATGCGCTCATTTTCGAATAATTCAGTAACGAGAAGAATAATTCTAAAAAATACTAATTCATAAGAACTTGAACAGTTACTCGACGTCAAATTTACATGAGTAGCGGATAATAAAAAATTGTAAAAACTCATAATTATATATAAATGCTAAAAAAAATAGAAGTGAGGAAACGAAAATAAAAAAAGAATATAAAATACTAATAAACTAATATAAATTATTGAAAACTCGCGATGAATATCCAAATAAGAAATGTTTAAATTTTAAAACTTGAAAAATAAAACTAATTGAAAATCAACATCATGATGATGTCAGTAAAAGCGCGGGAAAATTGCAATTGAGAATTCAAATTCAATTGAAAACTTTTGTATTATATATTATATGATTTTAGCCCAACACCCACATGTGAATTCTTAATTAGTCAAGAGCACTGAGTGCTCAGCTCTCATAGATTACTAAAGTTTTTCCCCCAAATGTCTAGCATTAAAATAATGCCACCAAATAATGATGTGGTATAATTAACTGTTTGTTGTAAACACATTATAACCTCCACAATCATTGGCTAATATTATACACATATCTATATGATGTTGTAACTTGTAACATCACTAGACGTCTGATGATTATGAGACCTTTTAAATTTACACTTTTGATCTAGAAAATCCACACCCGGAATATGTAGCTTAATTTTATTCACTTAGACATGACCCTATATGTCTAAGATATATTTGCACCAACATGTTCACCGATTTTGACTATCTGTTTTTAAATGTTGACTACATCTTGCAGTGGACTACTTTGCATATGCAAGGTCTCTGCAAGTAGTAATGTTTATATATATCAAACAACTATTGTATGATATCATGAGTTTTTCTATCGAGTTAAATAGATATCCATATATCGAGTCTGGCTAAATTTCTATTGACGTGACTCAATAGAAATTGGCATGATAGCATTAATTATTGTTGATTAGTCATTAATTATTACATGTCATTTGACTATTCACGTGCCGATGTGCCAAATGTTGCTACATCCCTTGGCAGCAAAATCTCACATGCTCTAATCTACAGTGAAGGCCAAAACACGAAAGAGAAATAGGTAAAAATAATTGGTCTAACCCACATGTTTCATATTTTCTTTTAATTTTTCTTTTATTTTAATCATTTTTCACTCATTTACACCTTTTTTTCTCATTTTTCCTTCATCATGTCACGTGTAAAGTCTAAAATCACACATTCGTCTCTACTTTCTTCACTATAATTTTATCATTATTAGATTTTTCACCTTTGCGATACACGGTTAGAAATCTAATGAAAATATCATACATAAAAAATAGTATAATAGTGTTTTAGATACTTGATGACTTAAAATAATATGTATAAAAACTATGACATTCATAAATGTAATGTAGATTGTAAGATGACAAATAATATCTAATAACAAACTAATGCGTATAATGAGCCAACACATGTGCTTATTATGTACAATTAAAAAAAGTAATTAAAATACACTTCTTTGATAACTATGTGTGCAAAAAAAAAAAAAAAATCAACTAAGAAATTCATAACAAAATTTAATCTACCATAGAAATCGTCATTTTGTGACTCTATTACATAATGTAACACCTTGACATGTACAACCTGTAACATGATCAAATGAATAAATATTGTCACTTTCTAATATTTGAAAACATTTTAGTGACAATTATTTTGAGAAATTTTAGGTTTGACCCCATGATAAACTGGTCATTTTTTATAATAAAAACCCCAAAATAGACAATCATGACGGCAACGTTATTGGGCTTCTTCAACTCTAAGGGAGGAAACTTCTCAACGGTAACAATCTGCTATCCTTTAGCCTACTCATTTAGTATATTCCGAGATCCATGAGTGAAAATTAGTTAGTGTAATTACCATCTCAATTGGGCATGGCCAAGTCTTTTCTCATCATTACTCTATCATCTCAGTTGGACACGGCCAAACCTATTCTCATCATTGCTCATCATTGAGTTCCATTTGTTTATAATCCTCACAGATTTGAAGGGCCATTTGTACATATTAATAATTATGGCATCATTCACATCTCATATAGAAAACCACAAGACCAATAAACATGAAGTGTGATAGTTGAGTTAGACAATGACAAGCAAGCAACATCATATCAAAGCAATAAGATTTCACATATAAAAGCTTTTTAAAGCTAGGAGATCGGAAGAGCACACGTCTGAGGTACTTTGTGCAAATATTTTCTCTGGCTAGCCAAAAACAATATTCAATAATAAATGTTAAAGCACATTATATGTGTTTTTCTGGTACATGTACGCCACTATTGCATCTAAATTTACCTATAGTATAAATCTAAGTACGAAATATGTTCCCAGTTACATCTTGAAACATATAGAAGCAACATTCTTTATCATATTTCCGCTACCTGTCTTGAAAGCAAACATTAAGTAAACATTTTTCTCTCTCTATTTCATAACATCTGAAAAAGTATATTGCTATAAATGTAATATTATCCATGCATTAAGTAGTTCAAGCTAAAATTATCCTTCCTAAAATTATGAAAACATTGTCACCAGAATCAATTCCTCATAAAATTTTACCTGATATTATAAAACAAATGTGGACAACAATGAATGTATATAATAGTCTTTTCTGCCCTGACTAACCGTGTTTGTGGGGTGGGTATGAGGCAAATATGCTAGTCTATGACCAGTCTAGAGTAAAAATGACACATTCCACCATTATATTTATGTCGATAATTTCTAAAAAAATTTATATCGCAGTGTCAATTTTGAACTCAATAATTCATAATAATAAAATAAAATAAATTTGTTATGAACTTATAACTACCTCACATCATTTTTATATATTTTTATACTAAAAGTTAATGTATTTATTTAATTTTATATATTAAAAGCAAAACCTTTGAATGTGGACTACAATGATTGTATATAAAAGTCTATCATGTCATGACGTGTTTGTGGGGTGGGTATGAGGCAAATAATGCTACCCCATGAACAGTTTAGAGCAAAAATGACTCATTCCATCATTATATTTATGTAGATAAGTTTTAAAAAAAATTATATCTCAATGTTAGTTTTGAACTCAAGCATTCATAATAATAAAATAAAATAAAATTGTTATGAACTTATAACTACATCACATCATTTTTATATTTTTTTATACTATAATAAAAGTTATGTGTATTTATTTAATTTTATATATTAAAATCAAAACCTTTGAATGTAGCCGTATTTATTTATTTTTATTTTTATTGAAGGAAACTTTGAGTGTTTTTAATGTGGATAATTGAAAAAATATTTGTATATATCCAGCAACCATTGAACAATGCAAAATTTGAAAATAGTTAAGTGAGTTATGAATGTTTGAAATATTAAAAATTTAAGAATTTGGGAAAGCTACTTCACGTCTAATTTCATTTCCGTTATTAGACGAAAAGTAGCCAACTTTAGTTACTGATAAAAGTTGGGAGTTAATGTAAGAAATTGTGATGTTTGTAATTTAAATATTTGCTACATATGCACGCAGGGAAAATCAAATTTCCATTGGGAACAATTAGTCTTAAAAAAGAAAATAAACATGAAGAAGGTGCATCCTCTAATAGATTAGAATTCCTTCTAAATATTCTGAGATAATAATTTAGAATATACGAGCATCTTCTAATAAATAGATATTGATTATAGATTGACAGGTGGAGAAAAATTAGGAATTCAAATACTGTAGATTTGAGATAGCATGTGAAATAGTGCCAGACAATTGGGAAGCGGCGCCAGTTAAGTGTTTTAGGTGGGAAATATTTTGCAATTGTGTCAGATAAAATTGCAATTGTACCAAACAAACTGTCATTTAATATATATATATATATATAGATTTTTGAATTTATATTTATCTCTATCATCTTTTTCACTTTTCCCTCTTTTTTTATCTACACCTCATTTCATCAACATTCAATTAACATAATCATATTCTCTCTATCTCTCTCATCCTCACAACTCATGACCTTACTTGGACATTGGAGATGCTCTAAATGTCTTCATTTATTTGCTTGCTTGTTGCTACCCTCCATGTTAGAGATGTCACTTGTACACGTTACTAAATACGCTTTTCTCTATGATTTACTCAGCATATGTAAATAGGCTCCCAAAACTAAGCAAAGAAAGAAATAAATAAAAAATAGCGCAACAAGTTATATTTTATAAACGTTCATCATATTTGGAAAAAAGATTACTAATCTATCCATTTTATATTTAAATTAAAAACCCACCATCAAAATTTAATTGATATATGCATCCTCAATATTTCAACACAGTCTTGTTCTCTAAAGATCTTATCAAATAAAAAAAACTCTTAGCATGTCAAAATTGGGTAACAACCGCATTTTTCCTCTAATTTTTTAATATTATATAATCCTTTTTTACTTACTTCTCCATTATTATATATATAAAGGGTCTCTTATTAAAAAGTCAAATATACACAAAGAACAAGCCCTTAATATCTAAGGTGACACCAAGGGCAA
>CAVNYN010205977.1:0-17035 GCA_963692815.1 Nyctanthes arbor-tristis | reverse complement strand
CCATAATAACCAAAATTTGGAAGATAATTATCTCACTGTGTCATTGCATTTTCGATGAGAACCATTTATTATCCTATTTGGCATGTTCCTAGTTGGAGTTATCAGAATCTGAGTCACTCACATTATAACCTAAATCAAGAGTAAAAGATAAACATAAAAAAAACAACATATGGAACTACTGCAACTACCAGATTGAAAAACAGAAAGTGGGATACCAGGATTCATCATACAACAATGAACAAACCATTGAGGTTAAATGGCTAATGCCTAATGAGAGCAGAATATCTCTTGCTTCTTCACCAGACACCAGGAAACACAAAACAGAGAGCATAAACATTATAAATTATAAACTAAAAACCCCCACAAATCTTGAATCAAATTGGACAAAATCACAAAACTTAAAAAATAAAGACTAATACTTGAAAAGTTGAAATTACATTCAAATTCCAAGTATCCAACTGAAGTCAAGTGTGAACTGATGAACTATCAACTGAAGAAGCCGAGCCCTCGCCTGGTCGCCCCTAGTAGAGTCACGGTCGTCTCGTTGGTCCAGAAATCCAACGCGGTCGTCGGTCCAGAAGGCCGTAGCGGCAGCACCGGCGCAGACGACTCCAGCGCGGTCCAGGCAGGGCAGGCTGCGGCGGCGAGCAGAACGGGAATCAGGAAGGAACGGCCGAACGCAGCAGGGGCAGAAGGTAGCAGATGCAGATGAACGGGTGTGAGAATCAGCAAGGTCTGGTGAGATTTTTTGGGCTTTTAATTTGGATGTTGAGAAAATAAATAATGGATTGGATTTTGATATTATATTGGGCTAAATTTTTATATTTTGGATCAGGCCCGTTATCTTTTTCAAAACTTACTTACTCGGCCTAAACAAATTAGACGGACCAGACTTAAATTTTTTGGGCCAGTGCGGTCCAAGCCCAAAATTTACTGGGTCGCTAACCAGTCCAGTGCGGTCCATGGACCTCACTGGGCCTATTGGGCCTCCGCCCCTGATTGCGATGTTAATCAGTCTTTAGACTCTACTTAGGGTTTAACCTCGAATCATAGCTGGAGAATGATTTCTGAACTGTAACCCGATTTCTCCAAAAAGGTTGGGTAAATCCAAATCCTAATAAGGACACACATCCGACATCCGACGTAGAGACTCAACAAACCACGATTCATCGTGCATTAAATGAACAATGATTAATCAAAAGAAATAAAAGTCGACGTGTGGCAGAAATTCGATAAACTCGATCAAATAAAAAGAAAACCAAACAGCAAAAAAGAAAGAGATAATTGAAGAAAAAACACTGAATTTGGGAGCTGATGATTTGGTGTTAATGAATGACCGAATTTAATTTAGGAATTGACTGACTGAATACTATGACAACTAAGATCGGTTATAAATTACTATATGACATCATTTTATGGGTTGTTTTTTGTAAAAAATAAAAAATTACAGTTTGATCTTTACTTTTTGACTTTTTGAAAAAAGTGAAACTAATGAAATGATACCTACCAAGTGACATTTTATAAACGGAGTTGTCAAGCACACTGTAAGATTTATGGTAAAGAGATATGTTAAGGCAAGAGTGTTGTGCTTATAGGCATTATAGGGAAACTTATGATACCTATAGGCACACTTACTCTCCCTTTAGATATATATTACTCCTACTAGTGATTTAGTGTCTAATGATCGGATTATAACTCAAAAATGAAATCATATATTTTTTAGTAGCGATATAAGTTCTTTGAGTTGTTATTGTATAGTTGTAGGTCTGTTTTTTATTAATTACTTTCAAATAGTTTTTCCCGCGTAACACACGGGTGAAATACCCTTCTCTTTTTTCTTTCTTTTTTTTTTTTGGAGAAAATGGTGAAATATTAATGAAGTGATTAGTGAAAGAAAAGAAGTTATCAATGTTTGTACTTGGGATCTCAACAAATATCATTCTAGTTCCGCACTAGCACAATATGGTATGGTATCATATGTATTATATGCTTATGTGCCATTCATCGAGATACACTACTTGGAAAATTACAACCATGTGGCTTGTCCTGATGAGCCATATGGCCGTATGAGATTATATGGTACCATACATATGGTGTTACATCAATTTTTAATATCATTCAGCAATATGAGGTTTAGAAATGATTATGTACCATATATATATGGCACCATTATAGTGCTATTATACTCATGTGGTGTGCATCTAAGTATCTAAGCACACCACATGTGGATGAACGCCAGACGCCACATAGGGAACCGACATGTGGAAATATCCTTTACATCTGGTGCCTTATAATATAAGATGTAGATCATGTGACAAGCATAAAAAAAGTAACGAGCAATAAATATGTCAAATTATATATGGCTTATATGTGCAAATCAACCATAAAGTTTGAGCTCACTGTGAAAATGGCCCCTAATATTTCATTTCTACACAAGTATTCACTGAAAAATAGTAGTATCCACAAGTGCACATGTCAAACAAGTAATAAAATAGACTTTAAGTTGATATTCATTCCTACGAGGATCGAATTAAGTACCGAAATTCTTAGTGCTCACTTTATTTAAACAAACCATTAATTAATTTTGTTAAGAAAAGAAAAGAAAATAAAATATAAAAAACATGGAAATGAAATTAAACAAATAAAATATATACCATAATTTAGAGGAAAGATCGGAAGATATGTGTTGTGACTCACAACTTCACCTTACTCGAATTTCACTAATTTAATTAATTACTTCTCTCAAAACTATTTAATCCTATTTAATTAAGTACCATCACTTATCTCTAAATGGGCGCGTTCTCAACTCTTTTAAATACATTTAGCAACAAGAAATTCATATATGTCTTCTCGGGATTCAACAAATGGCGATCGCACTACCCACAAGCTTATCTCTAATTATTGCCTTAATTAATGATTCTTATTGCTTAAACTAACTTAAGATGTCTGTATCTTGAGTTTAATAAAAGTCAATAGATTCATTCATCAATTGGCAAAAAGATGAAAACAAACAAATCACTAATAAGAATTTAACGTAGAAATTAATTGCATAAATCAAGTATTTAAAAAAAAAGAAGCAATTACAGTTCCAATTAAGTTAATGTTCATCCTAACTTAAGATCAAATTAGTTCCATATCATGGATGAGAAACACAAATTGAAAGAAAGCACATAACCCAGAAAATCAAATCTCAAAGAAGATGATGAAATCTTGCACAAAACTTCTCCGCCTTATATCTTGAATTTGATCTTCAAATCTTCAATGTTTTGTATTTTTTCTCTCTCTTGTTGGTGACATTTTTGCGTTGTCTATTAATCTACGCTCTCTCTATTCTAATCAATCTAAATCTCTCTATAAAGAAGCTGAAAAGATATAAAAAAGAGTCATAGATTCGACTTCAAGAAACACTAAAAATAGAGTTTGAAATGGAAAAAGAAACAAAATCACGCATTCTTCCAACATAATTGTGCGAGTGCATAGTACAACCATTGCGCCCCCAAGGTTATCTTCGTGTTCTTTGAATTTGTTCATTTTGTAGGCTTGTGCGGGCGCAATGTGTAAAACCCATGCGCCCGCGATGCTCACAATGCTTTTTTCATTCGTCCACACTGAATTTTACTATTCTCTGATCCTTCATTTTTCCACAGGCTATTGTGCCCCTCGTAATGAATCTTCATTGTGGGCGTATAACTCATTTTTGGCTAGCGACTTTTTTTCTCATTTATCTTGATCCTTCACCTTTTTTCTTACTTCTTTTTCTTTGAATCCTCGTAATGCTTGCTGAATGAGCCCAAATTCCCTCAAAAGTGCTATTTTTCACTTCTTCTTTGATTTTAACCTAAAAATTAACAAGCAAACAAACAAGTAAATACACATTTCTATTCTAAAATTTAAACAATTAAATACAAAATGGAGTATTTAATTAATGCAGTTCTTACACCTATCAGCAAGACACCCTTAATTTTTGTATTTAGCAATGAGGATAGTCTTTTCCATTTATCTAATTTTGAGCAAGAGTAGTTATATTTGCACCACACTTTTTATTTGATACATCACATTATAGTTATGCAGGGCTGGGTCTGTGCTCAACAGCGCCCTAAGCAAATTTAAAAAAAAGGCTCATATCGCTTACTAACTTATCTCAAATACTTAGCTAAAATAAAACTGAAAAACTAAAAATGATAGTTATCATTCAATAATATCCAAACAAACCAATTATTCATTTTGTTGAACAAAAATGAAGTTAGACAAGAATTCACAAAAATCTAAAAAAATAATAATATACTGGCAAGGCAACAACAATGCATCAAGTAAAACTAATATTTAGATATATAGGACAAAAAACAATAATGGAAATGAATATACCTGCAAGGCAACAATATTTTAAAAATCAAGAAGTCACTGAAGTAGAACATACTTTCCATTGTATCCGATATCCATTTGCTATAAAACAATAAATAAGTATCTGACAAATCAGCCATTAAAATAGTATCATCCAATAAAACCTTTCCAAAAATCCCAAGCAAAATACAATTTGTCTTAATTTGTCCCAAGCAAAATACAGAGCAGTAACCAACAACATTTGCTGATTTGCAGAAACTATTTAATTAATTGCACAGTAGGAGTTATAATATGTCATAATTCTATAATTAGTCTTTAATAATCAAATTAGAAGAGAAATATTTAACAAGATCAAGCCTTAAACATCAAGTAATCAACTTTATCATTAACAAGAAAAACCCTAACCTTGCAAATTGCAATTTGTGAGTTCAACTTCTAGAGATCGGCTGAGGTTTGTCCGGTTTCGGCAATGGTTGATGATGAAAATGTGGTCCACCAAATAAAAATTGTATTGCAAATCCATCGAACAATTCCATTAATTGATCGCTTGAGTAAAATAACTTTTTATTTTAAATTGACAAAAATGCCCTCAAACTGAACAAATAAACACTTATTTGCACAAATTGCCCTAATGTTTAATAATGTCATAGAAATGGTCCCCGACTCTTTATTTTTGCAAAAACTAAATTATTTTTTGTTAAAATTATTAAAAAGCCTTCATATTTTCGCTTGAAATATATACATGAAAAGAGAATAATGATGACAGTGATGATGATGATGACGATGATAATTCACACTCAAATTTGGAACTGTGCAAAAAGAGCGAGCCTGGCAGGCCCTAACCGGAATTTGACTAAAACTGTCAATTTTGGTCCGGGCATTAGCTTTAAAAAATTGAGTTTGGGCTTGAAACTTAAAGTCCAAATGATTATGGTCCGATCTCGAGTTTTGACATAAAGCTCGAAAAAGCGCAAAAAGCCTGAATAATATGACTCAATAATCTGTAGTTTGCTATATCTTCAGAGATTACACATGATATAAAAATGTGAAAGAGTTTAAGCATGAGACAAATTTGTGAAATATAATCCTAAAGAGAATGATGTGTTTTTGTTTATATATAGATCAAGTTATATTATCTTTACATTTTATAAAAATAGGAAAAACAAAAAAATAGTTACTTAGATAGTTGTAGTACAGTTACTTTATAGTGATTTGATTAGTTTTGTATTCGCTCTTGTATAATATAGATTTGGAGTTAAATGAAATGGAATGAAATGGTTGAGTCAATATATGTGGTAATAGCTAGATACAAAAAAAAGGGATAAACTACAGAGCAATAGGAATTCAAAACATTGATTTTCTAACTAAAAAAATATAATAAAAGAGACTCTCATGTACATACAGGTTTTTTTTCCTTTTTATATTTGAAAGTAAACATTGATTTGTTATGTACATATTAGTTTGTCTCTTTCTTATATTTAGACATTTGAAAAAATACAAACCCGAAAAAACCCTAAAAAACTGAACAATTACTTGAACCTAAACTGAGACTGAAACTAAATAGGCTTGTCGTTTACAAGTCTGAAACTGGACTGAAAATAATCGGTCCGATCTTGGGCCTTTTAAAACCCAAGCCGGAAACATTAATGCATATCCTTACTCAAATTCATTTTTAATTGCATGTTCACTATTAAAATAACTAGATTTTCATCTGTGCGTTGCACGACAATACTAAAACAAAATATACATAACGGCTAATAAGTAAGATTGAATAAACTACGATTATAGGCACTTGTCAACCGTAATATTTTGTTATCTTATCGTAGACTAATACTAAATTGGATATGAAATGTAATTACGTGTAGGAGTGGGCATCCGAACTGGTAAACTAAGAAACTGAACCGGCCTGAACCAGTACAGTCCGTTTTTTCAAAAATCGGGTCGATTGGTGGTCCGAAGAAGGCCAAACCGACTCATGCAGGTTCGGTCTACGGGTTCGGCTGGCCAAACCGCCTAAACCGAACCGGATAGAACCGGTTCGGTTAAAATCGGTTAATTTTTTTATAATAAAATAGGAACGCCAAACAGATGAGTGAGTATCAAAAATTCTAAATCCCAATCTCATAAGTCATAATACAATTTAGAATCAATTAGGCAATCTCCCTTTTTCCACGGTTCCACCGCTGCTGCTCCATTCCAATCTCCTTTCAGAATCCCAATCTCCATCTCCTACTTGTGCATTTGCTGCCACTGTTGACCGACGCAGTTCCTCTACTATTGCTGTGTGCCTGCACCTCTACTTCCACCGTCATCGCTGCTGTCGCTACCTCCTTACCTCTCTCATCTCTCTCTCTCTCTCTAGATGTCTGAAACCTACGCCCAATCTCTTAAATGGGCTTAAAATTGAGCCTAAAAGAACAAAGAAAACTTGGCCGAGTTTATTCTTTAAAAAAAAAAAGTCCAACCCGGAACCCGACCTAACCCAAATCGACCCATTGCGGGTTGTTTTAAGTGGGGTTGACCGGCCCGTCGGGCTGGTCTCAGTTTGCAGTTCGGCAAACCGACTTCAAGTCGGGTTGGGCTCGGGTCCGGGCCAAAACCGACCCACCTGACTCTATGTTCAGGCCTAATAACGTGAACTTAGCAAATAAAATATTTTGTTTTACTTAATAATTATTTTTTTGGTACAAAGGGGATGAGGGTGTGGGATTGTGGGAATTTGAACCCAAGTAGTCCTAGTAAAGGGTTAGGCCCTTAACTACGTGGGCTAACCCCATGATCCCCACTGAATTTTTATATTATAATAGATATTTATATTTATAAACTTTAAAATGTTAATTATAAACTATTTATGAGAAACTATATTATTTACTTTTTGAGTGAATATATTGGAATATTCTGAAATATATAAATAATGTATGCACGATAATAATAAAATATTGTTAAATAATTACAAAATAAGTAGCTTAATAAGCACTTAGTATACATTAATCCAATTTTTAATTAAAGTTTTCAAAAAAAAAAAAGTGGTTATAATAAAATGATGAATGCACTTATACCTAAAATAAACTAATTTCAGTTTGACAAATGATAAGGTTATTGATAATCCACAAGAATTGCCTAAATAGTTAAAAAAGCAAACTATTAAGATGTAACTCGAGTATACGGCAAAAGCAATTAAAAATAGTTAAAAAAGCAAACTATTATAAACATAACACCCTCATTACTCGATTTTGTTCCAGAATTCAAATAGCTTTTAATGGATATTTTGCATTCCTAATTTAATTTTTGAATATAATCAAGTATAGGAAATTTTCAAAAACTTGCTAGAGGTAATTTTGTAAAAAAACTTCTCATCCCGTTTAGCGTGTGTGGATTCATGCCACGTGCATTCAAATAGCTTTTAATAGATATTTTGCATTCCTAATTTAAGTTTTTGAATGTAGTCAAGTGTAGGAAAATTTTCAAAAACTTGCTGCAGGTAATTTTGTAAAAAAACCTCTCATTCTGTCTAGCATATGGATTCATGCCATGTGTATTTCATCCACATCATAAATATTTTAAATACACATAGCGTGCATGTATACATGTTACATAAGATGAGAAGTTTTGTAACAAAACTTGCAAGAAGTTTTGGAAAAGGGATTTGTTGATCTATAGTGACCCAAATTCATAGCCCAATTATTGCAACCCATTAGTTGGCCCGTTTTACATCTGACCGTTGGATCTCTCTCTTCTCATCCCAGCCGTTGATGCTATTATATATATACCCTAATCTATCAAATTAGGCTAACCTTTTCTCTACAATTGCCGCCTTCAACTTTTGTGTTGATATTCTCTCTATAATTCTTTTTTACAGAATTTCACTCTAAATCTCTATGTCTTCCACGAAATACTTGAGTGCTTTCTGTAGTGAGGATCTGATGTTTCTAGTTGTGCTCTATCTTCTATGATATTGCAACGTTCTAGGGTTTGAGCTATTTGTGACGATTAGGGCATCTCTGAGGGCTGTTTCTTGAGTGATTATGTGAGATCCTTTGTTCTTTATTTGTGATTGTAACTTTCATTGTAGAGCCTCAGCGGCAGGACATAGCAATTCCTTATTGGGGATTGTGAACCCGTCGGGGTCTTCAGACCGATCATTCCGTGTTTTATTTCCGTTTTCTACACTTTATGGTTTATTGATTCTATTGCGCTTACACTGGGTTCTCGACTTTGGGTTTCTGGGATTGTTGACACAAGTGGTATCAGAGCGTTTGTTGGCGGTGATCAATTAGGAAATTTGTTCCTTTGCGGTTCATCACTGAGTCTGAGTCTCAGAGCTGTAAGTTCTCCTGACGTGTTTACTTTGTGTGAATCTTAGTGTTATCTTCTGTGATATTCAAAATCTATGTTTTTCGTTCTGAAAAACCTTAGTTAGTGTTGTGTGATATTTCTGGGTTCTTGAGTGAATTGTTTCAATTTTTTCTACATTCTACAGGATTACTGCATAAGGTTTTACACTCTAGTTTTCCTTTCTGATCACCTTCAAGTGGATAGCCCTTTGACTTGAGGCCGAGAGTTTCACCGAATCCTGGGGTTTTTTCTTGGTGATTTTTTTATTGTTATCATTTTTCATTAATGTCTTTGTGTGACATTTCATTTGTGTTCTTAAGTGTTGTGTACTGTTCTTCTGGTATGGCTTCTACTAGCTTCCATCTGGAGCCTTTTAGTGGTAAGTCTGATTTTGCCATATAGCAGCAAAAGATGCGTGGAATCTTAGTTCAACCGAAAGTCTCTAAGGCTATTGATAAATCATATGCTGATACTGGAACTGATGAAAAGATTACTGAATCTGATGAAATTGCATATTCATCTATTATCCTGCATTTATGTGATAATGTTTTGCGTAAAGTTGGTAAACAAAATGATACTAAGGCTTTGTGGGATCGTTTGGAAGAACTCCACTTGGAAACATCTTTGTCACATAAACTATTTCTAGTTGAGAAAGTTTTTAGTTTCAAAATAGATCCCACTAAGGACTTAGATGAAAATCTTGACATTTTCAACAAGTTGATTCAAGATATTAAAAACTGTGGTGATAAAGGTATTGATAAATATAAAGCTGTTATTCTGTTGAATGTTATACTTGATACTTTTAAAGATCTCAAATCTACTATTAAGTATGGCAAAGATACTATGACTATTGAGACTATTATGAATGTTCTAAGAAGTAAGGAACATGAATTAAGAGCTGAAAAGAATTATGGGGCAAGCCTTATAATTAGTGGAAGGTCTCATGCTAGAAATACTAATAACAACAACAGCAATGAGAATAATACTCAAAAGGGTCAACCCAGCAATAAAAAGAAAGGCAAACATGGATCTAAGTTTAGGTCTAATGTTAAGAATATAAATTGCTATAACTGTGG
Organism: Nyctanthes arbor-tristis; assembly: GCA_963692815.1. NCBI lineage: Eukaryota > Viridiplantae > Streptophyta > Magnoliopsida > Lamiales > Oleaceae > Nyctanthes > Nyctanthes arbor-tristis. Next base: position 7,283 of record CAVNYN010205977.1, on the reverse strand, counting down.
TGAAAAAGGGTCATTACATTAAGGAATGTACCAAGCCTATTCATAACAGAATCAGAGAAATAAAGCTCCAAATCAATCAAATTTAGCCTCAGCCTCTGGTGAGTCTTTTGGTGATGTGTGTGTTGTTACTGATGGCAATATTAATTCAGTGTCTAAGCATATTAACAACACTGAATGGTTGTTGGATTCTGGTTGTATTTTCCACCTATCACCTTGTAGAGATATCTTCCATAACTATAAGAGGGTGACTGATGGGGTTGTTACTGTGGCTAACCAACAATGTTCTAAAAAGCGTGAAGCGTGGAAAATCGTCGACCTCGAGCTTCAAGCATTGCGAGCTTAAGCTTGCGGCGCTTAAGCTTTAAAAAACGTTTCTCATTTTTTTATTATTTTTTATTTTCACAAATCTAAAATTATTAAATATTTGAAATATGTATCATAAATTGGAAAATAAATGTAAAAATCATAAATATTATATCTACTTTATAATTTTAACAATTTCACGATACAATTTTGATATTTCAAAAACGCAAAAGATGGATAATTCCTATTTTATTGTACATTTATGGAGATTAAATATTACAAAAATGATGTAATCGTCAAAAATAAATAACATTTACTACTTAAAATAAAAGTAAGAAAACTCATTTCACATTTTTTACCAACAAGAAAACCACTTAAATAAATGAGAAGATGTATAAGCACCAATTATCCACACATATATATATTATATAATAATAGCATATAACTTAAATAGAGTCAATAAACATATTATAAATCTGAACAATTTTCTTTAAAAAAATCCTTACAATGTTACAAATTCTAGTAACATTATATATTAACACAATTGTTCTTAACTATTGCTAAAAAAATTTAATATAATAATGATAATTTTTAAAGAAGTTTATTGGCCAAAAAATTCCAATTTGAAAAAGAAATTTAGTTGTATTGCTTTAACTTTTTTATTGTCCCACATTGAAAGTTTTGTAAAAAAGGCAACACGATTGGAGCTTATAAATAAGATAGGCCTTTGTGCAAGTGACTATGTAAAGGAAAATTTGTGGACTTTGAGACAAATTAATAATTGTCTTGGTCCTTTATGTTTAGCGTTAAGTTTAAATGATTGTCTCACATTGAAAGTTTTGTAAAAAAATAACACGATTGGGGCTTATAAATAAGATGAGCCTTTGTATAAGAGACTATGTAAAGGAAATTTTGTAGACTTTGAGGCAAATTAATAATTATCTTGGTCCTTTATATTTAGTTTTAAGTTTAAATAGATGTCTTACCCATATCTTGAAACTGTGTAAAAAAAAAAAGGCCTAGGCGTTAAAAAACGCTTCTAGGCGTAAAAAAGCGCGCCTAGGTGGTCAACAATTTTTGTTGACCGCCTTTTTCTCCGCTTATAGCCTAAGCGAGGCGTGGGGGCGTCGCTTCGCGCCTAGGCGCGCTTTTTAGTAAACTACTAACAAACAAGTCTGTAAGGTGGAGGGAATAGGTGACATTGTCTTAAATTTGATTCTGGTTATGTTTATAACCTTATGAATGTTAGATATGTCCTTGAGCTTGGTAATAACTTGGTGTCTATACCATCTCTTGAAGATGATAGTTTCTGTGGAGGTTTTCGAGATGGCTCCATGAAAGTGTTCAAAGGAGCCCTCATTGCCTTTAGAGGACCCAAGATGGATGGTCTGTATGTTTGTAGAGCAGAAGTTAAAACTACTCTTGCTGCAACTACCTCTTCTGTAAAAAAAGATAAAACAGACCTTTGGCATAAGAGGTTAGCCCACATGAGTGAAAAAGGTTTATACCTTTTAAGTAAACAAGACAGTTTTGGAAAAGACCATGTTTCAAAATTATCATTGTGTGAAAACTGCATTTTTGGAAAACAACATAAAATTTCATTCTCATCTGGTTTACATAATTCTTCTTCTTCTATTCGTGAGTTTGTACATGCTGATATGTGGGGTCCATCTAGCACATATACTCATGGTGGAAACAAATACTTTCTTTCTATAATTGATGATTTCTCAAGAAAGTTGTGGGTCATTCTGTTAAAGAATAAATCTGATACTTTTGAAGCTTTTAAAAATGGGAAACTTTTGATTGAAAATCAAACTAATAATAAGCTTAAGTGTATTCGACGCTCTTCCGATCTGTCTTGAATTCTATAATAAATAGTTTGATAACTTTTGTAAGGAAAATGACATAAAAAGGCAAAAAAATGTTCCCTATACCCCTCAGCAAAATAGGGTTGCTGAGAGGATGAATAAGACCTTGCTTGAAAAAGTAAGTTCTACGTTTACCTCTTCTAGCCTTGGTAAACCCTTTTGGGTGGGGAAGGGGGGGGAGACAGTGATAACTGCTGCTTATTTAATAAACAGATCCCCTTTTGTTGCCTTAAATGGCAAGACCTCTGAGGAGGTCTGGTATGGCAGGCCAACTGATTACTCTAACTTAAGAGTTTTTGGTTGTGCAGCCTACTTACACTAGAAGGAGTATAAACTTGACCCCAGGTCCTAGAAATGTGTTTTTCTAGGATAACCAGAAGGAGTTAAAGGTTACAAACTGTGGGTAATAAGCGTACCTGGGTTTAAAACAATTATAAGTAAATATGTCATTTTTAAGGAAAATGAAATGCCTTGTTTAAATGTGGAATAACCTTCCAGTGATAAGTCTAATGGTTCAAAGGGTACTTCAGTTGAGGTGGAGCTACCCTTGAACGAAGACAACATTTCTGATCAAGAGAGTAATCTTGAGGACATTTCTGATGATGATCAGAGTCCTATTGAGTTTGATTCTCAGAATCAGGAAACTGTAAGTGAATCTAATGACTTACATGAGCATCCGATTGCCAGGGATATACCTAGGAGAAATGTTATACCCCGTGTTAGGTTCAATGACTATAATATGACTGCTTTTGCTTTGTCTGATGTTGAGTTCATATTAAATAGTGAACCTAGAGAGTTTGAGGATGTTGTTAAGTCTAAAGATTCTAATTTGTGGTGGTCCGCTATGAATGAAGAGATGAGTTCTCTTAATCAAAATAAGACCTGGACTTTGGTTCCTAATCGCAAAGGGCATTCTATTATTGATTGTAAATGGCTTTATAAAATAAAAGAATGTGTTTGTTTATCTAATCCTATCAGATATAAAGCCAGGCTTGTGGCAAGAGGTTTTACATAAAAAGAAGGTATTGATTACATTGAAATATTTGTACCTATTGTGAAATATACAACTATTAGAATAATGCTTGCATTGGTTGTTCATTATAACTGGGAGATGAAACATTTGGATGTTAAAACCGCCTTCTTTCATGACACAATTGATGAAAAAATTTTTATAAAACAACCTATTGGATTTATTGATAATGCTTATCCTGATTATGTATGTTTGTTACATAAGTCTCTGTGTGGTTTAAAGCAATCTCCTAGGTAGTAGAACAAAAGATTTGATGCATTCATGCTAAAACTTGAGTTTAAAAGAAGCCAATATGATCATTGTCTTCATTTTAAACATAATGTATCTTTGAATGCTCCTATTTTTTTTCCTATTATATGTTGATGATATGCTTTTGATAAGTTCCAACCTGAAACTGATTAACAATATCATTAATTCTTTGAGTAGTGAATTTGATATGAAACTGTTAGGAGATGTTAAGAAAATACTGGGTATGTATATTTTCATAGATAGGGATAAGTGTATTCTTACGTTGAAACAAAAATCTTATGTCAATAAAATACTTGAAAAGTTTTCTTTAACTAATGTTAAATCTGTTAATGTGACACTTGCTAATCATTTCATCCTAAGTAAGGAGCAGTGTCTTTATACTGATGATGATGTTGAATATATGAAAAATGTTCCCTATGCAAATCCCATTGGGTCTGTAATGTTCTTAATGGTCTGTGCAAGACCTGACATTGCATATGCTGTGAGCATCTTAAGCAGATTTATGGCTAATCTTGGTAAGCAACATTGGGAAGCTCTTAAATGGCTTATTAAGCACCTTAAGGGTACTTCTGGTAAAGGATTGGTCTATAGTCATTCTGGTGAAGACACAAAGTTAAAAGGCTATGTTGATGCTAATTATGCCAATGATAGGGACAATAGGAAGTCTACAACTTCTTATGTGTTCACTTTGTGTGACACTTGTATTGCTGGAAATCTCAACTCCAGCATATTGTGGCATTATTAACTACTGAATCTGAGTATGTGGCTATTACTGAAGCCATGAAAGAGGCTTTATAGTTGAAAGGTGTTCTTAATGAATTAAACTTTGTGCAAAACGATGTTTCTGTTTTTTCAGATAGTCAGTCTGCCATCCAATTATGCAAAAATCCTATCTTTTATGATAGAACAAAACATATAGATGTCATACTTCATTTTATCAGAGACAGTGTGACTAAGGGAGAATCAGCATTAGAGAATATCCGTTCACAGTTTAATCCTTCAGATATGGGGACTAAACATTTGTCAGTTAGCAAATTTCAGTCTTGCTTATCAATGTTAAACATTGATACAAGTTAAGTTTTTACTGGTTGGTATTGCAACCTAGCAGGTTGGGGTTACAATATTGACAGTGTATTTTTCCTTTATTTTTTATTTTGAGTAATTTTCTGTTTTCATCAAAATAAAAATTAAAAAAAATTGGTTTAGTTGTTTCTATTTGTGAAACTTACTGAGTTTGCGCTTGTTCTCTTTTGCAGGTGAACAAAGAGGTGTTGACATTAGGAAGTTTGTCTTCTACACTATACTGCATGTTCATTTGGTTCAAGGTGGAGATTGTTGATCTATAGTGACCCAAATTCATAGCCCAATGATTGCAGCCCGTTAGTTGGCCTATCTTACATCTGACCGTTGGATTTCTCTCTTCTCATCATAGCCGTTGATTTTATTATATATATACCCTAATCTATCAGATTAGGGTAACCCTTTCTCTACAATCGTCGCCTTCAACTTCAATGTTGATATTCTCTTTGTAATTCTCTTTTACATAATTTTGCTATAAATCTCTGTGTGATCTTCTACGAAATACTTGAGTGCTTTCTGTAGTTAGGATCTAATGTTCCTAGTTATGCTCTATCTTATGTGATATTGCAGCGTTTTAGGTTTTAAGCAATTAGTGACGATTAGGGCATCTCTGAGGGCTGTGTCTTGAGTGATTTTGTGAGATCCTTTGTTCTTTCTTTGTGATTGTAACTGTCCTTGGGTTGTTATAATGCAGAGGCGGATCTACCCTTATAGAGCCTCAACGGCAGGATGTAGCAATTCCTTATTAGGGACTGTGAACCTATCGGGGTCTTCGGACCGGACATTCTGTGTGTTCTTTCTATTTTCGGCACTTTATGGTTTATTGACTCAGCTATGCTTACAACATCGGGTTCTCAGTTGTGGGTTTCTGGGATTGTTGACACAACAAGATTCATCAAATATATATATGTATGAAGCCACAGACTTAATATAAAATATATAGAAATTGATCTATATTTAGAATCAGGGTAATCAATTTTATTTCATATATGTAGCGTGTTCTCATATTATTTTTAAAGATTCTCTTTAAAGGTTGAATTTGAACTACTAAAACTATAATATTATATTTTGATGAATTACAATATTTAGTAAAATAACTAAAGAGAAAACAATAGAATTATAAAAGACGACATATGATATTAAATCCAGACAAAAGCTATAAGAAAAATCAGCGGAACGGGAGCCATTCCAATCTTGGACATTTTTCCTATCCAAAAAATTAAATCTCATTCGCCGATCAACAATTTAAATAAAGCAGAGATTATCACAAAACTCAGAGAAAGAATCTTGTCTTGAAGATAGAAGAAGATTAGGGAAAATTGAAATTGGAATAACCAAATTTAATCAAATCAATTTAAATCATAACAAGAATTACCGCAACAAACCTAAAAAATCTAAAATATTTCCCTAAAATGCAACTTTAGAGGGAAAATTGCGGTATAACTGTATTGCATACTACTCTATATATATATATATATAGATTTTACAAGTAAATTCATAATAGCTCTTTTTAACCCATGTTTTTCCTTTTTTTTTTTGGAGAAAATTCCAAAAAATGTCCAAAATTTAAGTGTCATTTCCAAACATGTCCGCTTTTGAAAATTTAGACGAAAATGTCTGTTTTTACATTTTTTTACCCTCTATATTTTTTCTAATTTACAACTTCTACAATCACCTTTCCCACCCCATCAAACCTTAGCCACCAATGTCTCCCCGCCACATCTAGCCATCATCTTCAATCACCATCCCTGATCCCCTCTTTTTGAATCACTAATGCTGCATAAGATGCACCCCCAGTGTTGTAGATCAGAGTAATCTGTAGCAGCTATAGGAAATCCCATGGGTGGTACTGTAAATATAGGAACTTGCAACGGAGGCAACACTGCTAATGAAGTTCCACCGCCGGTGGCGGCAAGGTCTAACATGGGGGTTAGATTCAAGGTTAGGGTTTAATGTTAGATTGGAATTAAATTTTGATGATAAAGAAGGGTATAATTGATATTTTATCACTAAAAACGGCCATTTCGTTCAAGTTATAAGAAGTGATTATTTTTGTCTTTGAAATGTTAATTTTGGTCATTTTCGGAAATTCCCCAAATTTTATTTTATTGTGTTTGATTATCTTTATGAAAACAAATTATAATCTCACCTGCTACTGATTTGATAACTGCACATTTTTAATCACAAATTTTAAATTTTTTTTAAATCTACACTACTCATTTTATCTTATTATAATCTCTTATTATAACTTAATTTGAATAAAGAAATTCAAACCGTCACTTATTTTATTTTTTACATAATAATCAATTGTCAAAAAATAAAATCAACACACCGCTAAACTTTCATCGCGACCATTTGGGTTCAATTTTCTTTTTCATTCAATTTATCAACAATTAGGTTTCTTTTTCAATTTATCAACAATTCGGTCAAGGAAACCGTTAACCCCGCCTTATAAACCCTATTGGAAACTCACGGAACCCTATTTCGCAGAAAGGATCGGAAGCTGCCATGGACGGCGTGGAAATGCCACCGGTGGAAGATTCTGTCGATCAGTTCTGCAGTACCGTGTTATCTAAATTCAGCAACTCCTACAATGAACACGACCTCAACGTCTGCAAAGTCATCGGCGCCATGTCTCAGGACATTAAGGACCGACACCAACCCCACACACCGGTGGCGTATTTTGGGGACTCGTTGTCCGCTCTCAATGAACTTTCTTCCTCCTCAGAGCCGCCCGGTGACAGCCTCGACCC
>CAVNYN010205976.1:0-16210 GCA_963692815.1 Nyctanthes arbor-tristis | reverse complement strand
TGGCCTCCCACACGTTATGTCTTTTCTCGTGTACCCTTTGGTATGGGTAACCGGCAAAGTCAGCAATCTCTTGGTAATGATGATCCAGAGAACAGAGGCGACAACAATGGGGACTTTGCTGGTGATGGATTGACAGCTTTGGTTGGGCTCAGTCAGGAAGCAAACAATGTAACTAGCATCAATGGGGAGCAAATTGAACGTGAGTATGAGACAGATCAGCAAAGAAGACTGGCAAGCGGGCCTAGTACCAGTGGTTTTCCAGTGCAGATGATGGACTCATCTGAGCACGCAATTGGGATTGAGTGGGAAAATGCAAATAGTTCTATATCATTAGATCTGAAGACACCCTTGAGTCACTTCCCTCCTTTCCGATTTGCGTAAGCCGCCTTCTCTTCTAGTGCTGCCATTGACATATGCTTTGAAAACTTATTATCTGCAATTTTAAGAACTGATTGTGGTGAGTAAATTTTGACTAAAAATCTGAACTGGCTAAGAAGATCGTCAACCTTCCCAGAAGGAGATATAAAATGTACATGCTAGAACCAAAGAATCTGCTGATTCTGTTTTTCTTTGTTTAACCACTTCAGGGTTATTCTCTAGTTTGATTTTTATCTAGTGCTGGAGATGAATGTATAGAAACCTTTGTATAACTTTTGATCCTCCACTCGTTCTTCAGGGTTGTGTTTCAGGATGTGCACAGACTCAATGATGGCCAAGTTAAGCACTCTCCTGAAGTCTTTTATGCTGGTTCCTTGTGGAAGGTTGCAACTCAAACCTCTCTCCATTTTTCCATTCACTTGGTACTGAAGAGTCTTTAATCCTTTCGTTTTATGGGTATCAGACATCTTATTTTTGGATTCTTGCATCTCATAGGTTAGTATTCAGGCTTTTAGTGATGAAGATCCTCAAGGACGACGTACTCTTGGTACTTTCAGGAACCTTTTAATCATGCCAAAAATTTTCTTCCAAAAGTGTATTACTATCTTTCAGTGGTGTAATGCATATTTGTATCTGCCTCTCAGGTCTGTTTCTCCACCGGAGGAAGGCAGAGATCAGTGATCCGGTTAGAAAGGTCCACTTTCTCTCGGCTTGTTTAAAAATGGACTTTTCCCCAATATTACAGAATTTTCTTTTTTCTTTTTTTTTTTTAATTTTTTTCCACCTTTTAAATGTGTAAGCCTAATGAGTTTGGACTGCCAAAGATCTGTGAGTTCTTTCTGTTTCTTTGTTGTGAAAATGCAACTAATTATTCGTCATAGTTCATTGAAGTTCTCCATCCTCTATTTTTCTGTATTTTTAGGTGCATATGTATGTAGATTCTCGTGAGAAGTCTCTGCTCGATATCAGGTGATAAATTATTCCTGGCATGATAATCGCATCATTGGTTGCGACTTGCGAGGCCAACTTGTATTTGTTCCTCTTTTTCAGTTGATTTGTCCATCAAAGAGAGAAGTCATGGTGTTCGGGAGCTTAAAACAATCAGGAACGCTTCTACCAAAAGCTCCCAAGGGATGGGGCTGGCGAACAGCTTTGTTATTTGATGAACTTGGTGATCTCCTCCAAAATGGGTCCTTGAGAATAGCTGCAGTCGTGCAGCTTATTTGATGCTTTGAGAGGTAAACCAACTTTGATATATACGATGGAATTGAGATTGCAGTTATACAAAAATGGAGGAGCGGGTAATTGGCGCAAAACGTCCTTACCTTTCCCTTTTTTTTTGCGCAAATCGTCCTTACCTTTCATTTTCTGGCAATTTCATCCCCATATTTGCATTTTTTGGTGCAAATCATCCCTGCCGTCAATTGGCCGTTACTATTTCCGTTTTTGGTCATTTTTTGTAATATTATATATATACACACACTTATATTTAATAAAAGCCTAAATTAATACACTAATTATTCTTTTTTATATTATCAAGAAATTAATGCATTCAAATCTAAATATGTCAATAACATGTTAGAAAAGATTAAAGAAGAGAAGTGTGTTTTATTTTATTATGTTCTTTTATAGGGTTCAGAATTGATTATTAAATAGACGCATAGTTAAAAAAGTATAACGAGCAAAATAATTAACAATATTGCCACATAAACAAAACAAAATATAATTTGATTCTCTGATAATTTTCTTGAATATCAGACGGAACTATATATACTCTTCAACAGACGGAATTATCAGAAGAAGTAAAGAGAATATATGTGTGTGTCTATATGATATTCATGAAAATTATCAGAAAATCAAATTATATTTTTTATCTTTATGCGGTAATATTGTTAATTATTTTGCTCGTTATACTTTTTAAGTATACGTCTATTTAATAATCAGTTCTGAACCCTGTAAAACATAATAAAATAAAACATACTTCTCTTCTTTAATCTTTTCTAACATTTTATTGGCGTATTTAGATTTGAATGCAATAATTTCTTGATAATATAAAAAATAATAATTAATGTATTAATTTAGCCTTTTATAAAATATAAGTGTGTGTATATATAATATTACAAAAAATGACGAAAAACGGAAATAGTAACGGCCAATTGGCGGCAGTGATGATTTGTACCAAAAAATACAAAGATAGGGATGAAATTGCCAAAAAATGAAAGGTAGGGACGATTTGCACAAAAAAAGGGAAATGTAGGGACGTTTTGCGCCAATTACCCATTTTGGCTTGGTTCAAGGTGGCTTGGCTTATATGTTAAAAATAGTAATAATAAATATTATTATTATAATAATAATATTAATTATTATTAAAAAAAAAAGAGGAAATCATTTTCCTCATCACCCCCACCCCACTCCCCCCAACTCAAAAAAATAAATAAATAAAGTTCTTTTTTTTGCCTTTTTTTTTTTTTTGGTTGAGGGTTGTGTGCGTAGAAAAGTTGTTCAACATAACTTATCTGTTTGTTGTTTTTAAGTATTTAGTATGAGAAAAATCAAAACATTCTATCTTTTCAGTTGAAGCTACTGAAGACACTAAATTATTATTATTTTTGGAAATTACACCCAAAACTTGAAACTAAAATACAAAGGGAACTTGGCCCACTTTTTAAGTTAACCTAAACATGTTGTGCCTGGAAGAAGTCATTATTGTCGAAGTAATTCCTATACTACCGTCAAAGAAGGTACTTATTCTATGTTGATGCCTTGTTCATCTTGATATTTTCTTGTTTCAGATGGCGTTGCAACTGATTCTAGTTTTACCTCGTTAATTGATTGCATTGCAACTGGAATATTGCTTCGACATTGGAATCAAACGTTTGAGGACTTGATATGAGTTATCGGATCTAATCCAGATCTCAACTACCATTTAGGTTACAGATTGTATTGGATCAAGCAAAATATTCCTTTGGTTGCATATGTTTATTGTGGATAAAGAAGAATTTATGTATTTGGCTTATTTATGCCATTATTTTCTTCACGGGCTTTGCCAAAAAACATATATTCTATCTGGTTTCATGCTGTATAAATGCAAATCTTATCCCTGTATCCAGGTTTTATACAAAATATTTGCCCCTTTTTCCTATCTGCGTGGCTAAAAAAGTTCTCGTACTCCCCAGGAGTACTATTGAAGATAGATGGCCAACTGAAAACAAGTTTTGATGTGGTCAAAATTGAATTAGAAACTCAGTTGTGTGTTTAAAGGCTTTAACTTAACAATAAATTAGGCCACATGAATTTATATATCAATTCTTGATTTTGCCCATCGGATGGACCATCGTGCCAGGATTGTGTTCTTGAAGTGCTGTACAATTTTCCATACCATAATGAGTTGGTCTTCTCTATTTAATGGAGGCAGAGTTTGCTTTAAAATCATCCGTCCCCCGTACCCACTCTTGAGTGTGTCTGGGTGGGCATTGTTGGGTAGGGTTTTGAGTGATCCAATGAATGAGAAAATTTGTATCCAGCCGTGTTCTAAAAATGCATGTTTACCTTTAAAGCATGTACTATGCACTTTTATTTATTTATTTTTTATTTTTTATTTTTTTTGGGATAGTAAACTACTATTCATTTATTAATATCTCGGCTAATAATCGAGCCAAACTTTCGTGGAATACGTTGAGTCAATGAACCACAAATTGAAGAAAACAAAGTACATGAAGCGACTTTATGGGCAACCATATTCCCGTCTCAGGAGATGTGGGTGCAAGAACCACAGTCGATAACAGATAAAAGCTGATGGATTTTCACTTAGAAGCGGTGCGTTAGGAAGAAACTCAATCTTCTCCCTTAAGCTATTAGTTAACGGGAGACAATCTGATTCAACACAAATGTGCCGCCATCCATTTTCTTTTGCGAACTTTAAGCCCATAAGGATTGCCATCCCTTTTGCATCCTCAACTCGCATGGTACCAAAGAAAAGGTGTCCACAAACTCCCCACACAATCCCAAAATTATATCTCACAATTGCTCCCACCGTATAGATTTTCCTTTCTTCACTAATAGCAGCATCGGTATTCAGTTTAAGGTAGCCAATAGGAAGAGGGTACCATCTATTCCTATGAAAATTTGCAATACTAGCTGGCTTTGTCTGTGAATTAGAAGGAATGGGAGGGGGAACCATATTAAAAGCCAATTCTACCACAACACACGGCTCAAGAACTAAACCTTCATGGAATAACTTATTTCGAGCAAACCAAATGTTTCTAGCCACATTCAGAATCAATCCCAAAAGTTTCGTATCAGCATTGGATCTGATAGCAAATATGACATACCTGAGGTCCAACCATAGATGGTGTTGTCCAATAAACCACCAGTATCCAGCATGTTTCCACATTTTTTTGGAAAATTTGCACTCAAAAATGATATGGCTAGTATCCTCAAGCTTTCCACAGTAGAGGCAGGCTCCATTTGCTTTAGTACCGCTTCTGATCAGATTGTATCCATTTGGTAAGCAGTCGTAATAGATTTTCCACCAAAGTAATTTATCCTTTAGCTGTACGTAGAGCTTCTAAATTTTATTCCACCACCTCAGGATTCCACTACTACTACAGGAGGTTGGCTCAGCTGAGTTGGAGAGTAGACATTTATACCCACTCCTGACAGTATACTGACCACTCTAATCAAAATGCCAAGTGATTTTATCTGAGTGATGCCCCCTTCCCGTGATAGCAGCAAGAATAATATCGCGATCTGGTGGCAGAAATTCTTCTATGATACATGTCTAGTTCCATACCCCTGTTTCAGTTAGCAGATCTGAGACTCGGGATAGATGATGCTTTGTGATGTAATAGGCTTGAAAGTGGGTGCCTTGGGAAGCTATGGATCCTTAAATGTTTTAATATGAAGACCGTCCCCCACTCTCCAACGGAGACCCAAATTCAGAGCTTCTCTTTCCCATAAAATACTCCTCCATACAAATGAATCCCCATGCTTAGTGCAGACATCCAAGAAGTTAGAATCAGCAAAATATTTTCCTTTCAAAAGTCTTCCAGCGAGGGATTGAGGCTTTTGGAGTGTCTTCCAAGCTCTTTTGGCCAACAAAGATTGAATGCTTTTAATTCCCGAAATCCCAAGCCCTCATCACTTTTAGGAGTGTACAACTTGTGCCATTTGACCCAATGAACCTTCCTCTTGATTATATCACCTCTCCACCAGAACGTACCTATAGCCGACATAATTGTTGTGAGGACCCCTTCTGGAATTCTGAAGAGACACATCAAATAAGCTGGGATTGCTTAAAGTAAAGATTTTATAAGTACTTCCCATCCCCCAATCGATGGCACATTCTCTCTCTTTTTTTTTCATTTGCCAAGGGCCAATGGGAATCCGAGATAAGTTTCACACGTGTTCTGCAGTGTAATTCTCATAGTGTCAGCAATTTGTTGCCTCTCTGCTGCTACGATATTGGGGCTGAAAATATTGAAGATTTCTCTAGGTTAACCTTTTGACCCGAGCCAGCCGCATAAAGACTCAAAATATGCAGAAGATTATGAATATTAGAGTCGCTTGCCTTAAAAAAACATGGCAGTCATATGCAAATAGTAAATGATTAATTCTAGGACATTGCCTCCCGCATTAAATGCCAAGTATTTCTTCTCTGTTATGTACACTATGAAACAGACCTAATAGAGCCTCCCTAACTAAGAGGAAAAGGTATGGTGATAATGGACACCCTTGTCTCAAACCCCTGGACGGTATACACTTCCCCGAGTTTGACTATTAATCACAAACGAGAATCTGGAAGATGAAATACAATTCATAATCAAATGCTGCCAATGAGCAGAAAACCCCATTCTTTCCATAACTGTAATAACAAAACTCTATTCAACTCGATCGTATGCTTTGCTCATATCAAGTTGGAGTGCAAAAAAGCCTCGCTTTCCATTGTTTTTCTTTTTTAATGAGTGCAAACATTTGAAACAATCAACGCATTATCAGCAATTTGGCGACCTGCAACCTGCAACAAAAGCACTTTGATTCTCTCCAATGAGAGTTGGAAGAACTCTTTTGGGTCTGTTAGCAATGGTTTTAGATATAATTTTATAAATCACATTTCACAAAGAAATTGGTCAGAAGTCAGCAACCCTAATAGACTTGTTTTTTTTGGAATGAGTACAATATTAGTGGAAGTGAGACTTACAAGAGGAGCTCCATTGTTCAGACTCTGAATACAAATATTTGCAATGTCCTTCCCAATGAGATCCCAATAAACATGGTAGAAGATTGTGTGGAGGCCATCCGGTCCAAGGGCGTTCAAGGATCCAAGTGACATAGCTATTTCTCTGACTTACTTTCTCGTAAAAGGTTCATCCAGCAAGGTTGCGTCTAAAGCTGATAAACGTGTATAAATGGCTTGAACCGCCAACTCTAACTGATGTTCTAGTGGCTTTGAGCTGGTAAATGATCCTTCAAAGTAACGCTGAATGCATAAGGTAATCTATTCATCTGATGTCCTTTCTTCCCCGTTGTAATCAATTAAATAAAACAATCTGATTTTTTTTTTTTGTGTAGTGCTATCGCTTTGGCATGAAAGAACTTCGTGTTCTGATAGCCCTCTTTAAGCTATTTAATTCTCGAGCGTTGTTTGCCAATACCTCTCCTCTCTTAATCTAATTTCATGGATTCTTTTCTCCTATTCACATATATCTGAGATTTTCTGACCACCCTAGTTGTCGTTGTATAAGCTTGCTAATTTTATTTGTAGCATCTTTAATTCTTTCTGCCAGTTCCCGAATGTGGTTTGACTCTACCTATTTAATTCATTGCAATAGTTCTCTAAAATTCTCAGATGCCCACGTGTAGAGTGTGGTTGTCCAAAATTGTGCTTCCCTTGCATCCAAGAGTTTAGCACAAGATCTATATAGCCTGCTTCTTGATCTACCATGGCTCATCTGAAATGCTTTTCCATTTTCCTCCTGCTTTCCCCTCATTGTATTTGATCAAGCGTCAAAAGAATGGGACTGTGATCATATCCCAGAAAATCAAGATGTATCATGTTGGCATTATTGAAAATGAGCTGAGCAGGCTCATCCCATACAAACCGGTCAATTCTTTCCTGAGCAAAATGTGCCTCAGTTTATTTGTCCATGTAAAGATAGGACCTTCAAAACCCATATCAGCCATTGCACAATCTGCTAAAACATCCCTGAAAGCCTCCATAAGGCTCTCTGACCTGATCAAACCTCATTCCTTCTCAAAATGTGACATGATTTCGTTGAAATCCCCACCACAAATCTATGGTAGTGAGTTTACATTTTCTCAAACACTATACATTACCTTTGTTAAATGAAAAATTCTATTTGAATAAATGAATAAACAAAAAGGGTGACAAAATGGAGATGTGACCCATGTGATAATCACTGATGAAAATGCGTTGTGTTGTGTTGAAAAACAGGATAATGTCATGTGTCAGTTTTGTTTAAGTTTTTGTATATTATTTTTTTTAAGTAGCACAACCCTTGTCAAATACATGAACGGTGCTATATGTCTAGAAATAAATGTCTGGGAAAAAGCCAAAAGAATATGGTATGATAGTAGGCAATAATAGAAATACGAAATTACAAATTCTCTTTAGGTAATGGGTAGAAAAGGTCCTTCCTTACCAGTGAACACTTTTTGTGTAATTGGTCTTTAAATATACTTTTTGACAATTTCACCTCCATTTTCATGTTTTATTAGCACAAATCATCCCTGATACTAAATTCATCTTTAATTGCATGGGCACTTTTTTCTATTTATACTATAAAGTGAAAGATATGCAAATTAGATTTCAAAATAATGAGCATTATTTAAAAAATAAAAAACAAACAAATATCTGAAAATAAAGTGAAAAATAAAAAAGAGAAAATATGGTGCAAGTAATAACTAATGAATGGAAAAGTAGATAATTTTATTTTTTTAGAATTTTTTTCATTTCACATCTCAAATTTTTTTCATAGACTTGAACTTGTGATTTTGTCGTGTGAAATTATGCTTTTTACCACTTGAATCGTCATTCTAACTGCGTTATTTAGATCTTTGTTTGTTTATTAATTTAACTTAGGTTGGGACTTTCTTTGAATCTTTTTAAATCTTAAAGTATAAGTGAACAAAAATGCCCTTGTAATTTGGAATGAATTTAGTTCAACGAATGATTTTTGCTAGTAAAAGATGAAGGTATGGGTGGAATTGTTAAAAATACATAGTTGGAGACTAATTGCACGAGAGTGTCCAAAAGTAAGAACATTTTGCGCTAATTACCCAATTCTCTTTCTACACAAATAAAGGGCAAATATGTAATGTACATGTTAACTCATTTTAAACAACTATTTTATAAAATTATTCGCTATGGAAGCTGAATTAAGTACTAATTTTTCTTAAAAGAAAAAATTTTGAGGTACCACTTTTTGTACAAATAGGACATCTGGCATTCATCCGTGAACTCATGTATTAATATCAAAATGTAAGAATTCATAACAATATGTGTTCTATTTATACAACTAGTGGTACAAAAGTGGCTAGGGAGGGAGGGAGGGAGGGTTATTCTTAAAAAAAAAAAAGGATAAAAGGAAGGAACACTACTATTTTAAACTTATTTAACTTTATTTGTATTCACATAAAAATGCATTTTTATGTGAAGTAAGAGAGAGAATGAGTGGAGTTTAATGTTAGAAATTTATATACTACATGTGAGTATATTAGATGTGTGGATGTGATTGGGTTGACTAAATTCAAACTTGAAAAAGTATGAAAAAGTAATAATAGTATAAAAACAAGAGGTTAAATTTAGTTTACTAGGTGGCATCATTTGAGTAATTCATTTTTTTTGAAAAGGTCATTTTTTACATTCAATTAAAAAAAGGGTTAATTTCACAAATCGTCCTCAACATTTCAGTTTAGTCTTGATTTCGTCTCCAACATTTGTTTTGTCACCCCATAGCCCTAACCTTTCATAAATATGCACAAATCGTTCCTTTTTACACTATTCCACCAAAATTTTAACAAAAAGACGATTATACCCCCTTAAACCTTTTAAATTTTTTTAAAAAAAGTTTGAAAATAATAAAAAACTTAAAAAACCACCCCCTCCCCCTCCCCCTCCCCCTCCCCCTTTGGCAGGAAGTCCGACCTCGGGCCGGTTGCCGGAGTTGCTGCTCTGGCAGGACAAATGGTGTGGGGTGGGGTGGGGTGGGGTGGGGTGGGGGTATAATCTTCCTTTTGTTAAAATTTTAGTAGAATAGTGTAAAAAGGGAAGATTTGTGCATATTTATCAAAGATTAGGGGCTGTGAGGTGACAAAACAAAGAATGGGGACGAAATCGAGACTGAACTGAAAGGTTGGAGACGAGTTGTGAAATTAACCCTTAAAAAGATGCCACTTAATAGAAATTCACACAGATGTTCTCCCAATGAAATTTGAAGGATTTTTTAAAGTTGTATGGATAATTTATGGATTTAACAGAATTTCAAATAATTCATTACTTTTTTTTTTTTGAAGAATAATTCATTACTTAGTAGAATTCTTTGTCACGAATTTTTATGTATTTTATTGGAAATTGTTGGGTTTAAGCCAAATTTAGTTAAATTAATTTAAAATTAGAATAGTGATTAAAAAAAAGATTTAAAATTAGAATATATATGGTTGCTAAACATATTGAAGGTGGTCAACATGAAAGTCCTTATCCTTTTCGAATATCTCCTTCTCCCCCAAAACCCTGCGCCGCTTATTTGTACGCTGTCTTTGTCTTCGCTCTATATATATACCAATACTTCTTGACCGCATGTTGATTTCTGTGCAAAATATCCTTGCGTTTTCATTCATCAATTAATAAAAAAAAGAAGTCTAGAGAGTTGAAACTCTGCAGTCATGTTGGTCTATCAAGATTTACTCACAGGTAACATGATGTGGTTATTATTTTCCTATGTGAATTTGCGTTTTTGGTTTTTGGTTTCTTTAGATTTTTTTATTGCTTGGTACTGTTTTGTTTGATTGTTGTTAGATCTGTAAAAGTTTCTTGTTTCTTATTAGTTGTTGAATCAAGGAATTACACAGTGGCAATTAGGATGTCTTAGCTTAGTTTTAGATCTGTTATCCTTTTACGTATTCGGGTAATAATTCAATTACTAATTCTGGGATTTGCTAGGGGAGATCAAATAGTTGTTGTTGTGCATAATGTTCTTGATTTGCTATTGGTCATGAGTTCTTGGTGAACATTGAAGATTTTGCTTGCAGATAATTGATTGTTTCCTGTTTTAATTTCGTTTGAAAGATTATTTTTTTCTGAAAAGATTACTTTTTTCCGACATATTGTTATCTACTATGGCCTTTTACATTGAATATCAAATTTTTTAAGTTTAATTGGTTCTGATTTTTATGCCTGTATTTATCTGGAAACGAGAAATTGTTTGCATCTGAATGGTTTTCAGGGATGTCTTTTGAAGCTAGATTCTTTCCTGATTTGTTTATTATAGGTTTTTGGTTGAAATTGTTGTTTTCTTGTGGCCAAATTATTTAGTTGATAAATCTTTTTGCTTAGTTTTTTTTTACTAGGTCTGAAGAGACTAGTTTACTGAAAATTCTTGTTTGGGAAAATATTGTTGATGAATTAATGATGCTTTTAAGGTCTGTCGCTTTGTACGCATGTCATTAATTTTTAGTTTCTATGATTATTTGAGATCTAAAAATGGGCATCTGTTATTGTTTTTTCTATTGATAATAGTTGCTATACTCTATTTGGTGTTTTGCCAATGCTATTCTCAATATCATGAAATAATCTCATAATGGTTGAATTATGGAATGTGCTTTTTCAGGCGACGAGCTTCTCTCAGACTCCTTCCCTTACAAGGAAATCCAGAATGGAGTTCTCTGGGAAGTTGAGGGAAAGGTTAGATCAATCCTTCCTGACTTAATTATGGCATTGTACTCAATGTTTTGTATTTGGACCAAGTAATCCTTTTGGTATCTCTTTTGCCTTTGTACGCTAGCGTTAAAAAAATCACATTTGGTACATAAGATTTGACATTGTAATTTCTTCTATGAACTACAGTGGGTTGTTCAGGGAGCAGTCAACGTAGACATTGGTGCAAACCCGTCTGCTGAAGGTGCTGACGAAGACGAGGGTGTTGATGACCAAGCTCAGAAGGTAGTCGACATTGTCGACACGTTCAGGCTCCAGGTTTGTTCTGCAATAGTTATATGGATCATATCCTTTAAGGACAACTAAGTTCCTTCTCCCAAAGCTTAGTGAAATCCAACTGTATGAAATGGTATTTCACTATGTTGTTTGATGTTTGATTTCGTTCAATTATGCTACAGGAGCAACCCGCTTTTGACAAGAAGCAATTTGTTGCGTACATTAAGAAATACATCAAACTGTTGACACCCAAGCTGGAAGCTGATAAGCAAGAGGAGTTTAAGAAGAACATTGAGGGTGCAACCAAGTTTCTTCTCTCAAAGCTCAGCGACCTCCAATTGTAAGAAACTAAAATTTGACCGTCTGTTTAGGAAATGTTGATGAGACTAAGAGCATGTTACTTATAAGCCAATAAATCCCGAATGTGCTGACTTAAATTTTAAGGAAGATCACCAAGCAAAATCCCATATATAACAATTTTAATCTTTCAATTTTATTACTCTGAAATTGGTAATTTTGGTAAATGGGTTGTCATGATGTTTCGTTTTAAACAAGTGAAGGCACAATTTTCTTTGAGCGTGCTTTTTGTCCTTTCACAAGACAAATATTATACTTTTCAAAGCTGATCTAGACAAGCTTATAGCTTATATTTGGATAATGTCACCACACACCGGCTTATTTACTTGAATATCTCATCGGTTTCGTCTTTTGAGAGAGGGCATGGGTGGAAATATTTGTGCTAATAAAGAGTTTTTCTTCCATGTAGTTTCGTGGGTGAGAGCATGCACGATGATAGCACCCTTGTCTTTGCGTACTATAAGGAGGGCGCCACTGACCCTACATTCTTGTATTTCGCTCACGGTTTGAAGGAGGTCAAGTGTTAAGAGAATGTGAAGAAGATGACTAAACATGTAGCAAGCAACCTGTAGCTTGAGTTTCCATTATTGATCAGTTTTCGACTTTTACGTTTGTACTTTTGCATGTTTCTATGTTATCTTGGATCTGAATATAGTTTTGGAATTTAATAGCCAACTCTTTCTGGTCTTTGTTTGCTAATCGAGTAATTGTTTCGATATATGAAGGCTTGGAAGTTATTGTTATCTTGGATCTTAATTTTGGAATTTATAGCAGTTTTTTTCCGAATTTTTTTGCTGATCTTGTAATTGATTCGTTATGTGAAGGCTTGGAATGTGGGATGTACAATCATGTCATAAATTACAATTCATCTGTCTTAAGATGCACCAAGCAACGAAATGGTGATTATATTCGATATGCCCAAAAGCAAGCAGGTGTTTATTGATGAAGGGAAACGTTAGAGTTATGTCAACTCGTCACATCATCTTCGTCCCAAATTGTCAATTTTTATCGATCGATGGTCAAGTATATATCATGGTACGAATCATAAGGAAACAGGAATAGGGATATTCAAGTCTTGTGCTTGGGCTTTTTCACAATCATCACAGAACAATGGGCATGGTGGCTGCAATGGTCGCTTACACTTCCCAATACCTCTCCTGTAAGTCAAGTATTCTTTTCATTAGACCTTCTCGACTTCTATCATATCCATCCGGCAACAATGATCTTGAGATCACCTCTGGTTTTAACAGAACCAGACAATCTATATGGACCAATGTGATTGGTCCGTGTAGACCGTCTGGCTCCATAACTGAAAGAAAGTTGGTCTCTGATCATTTTCGATCCATTCAGAATGAGACTTTAGTTAGTTTGTTATCTGTACCGTTTAAAAGCTCCATAGCCATGGCTACCGAGAACCAAAACCGACCCATTAAATTTCTCTACGGCATCGCAAATGACATTCCTAGCGTCGCCTTCTATAACTTCGTATTGCACATCATTAACCTGCGCGTTTATGAACAAAATGTTACGCGGAATTTTTCGACGAAAGATGTAGAATGTACTGTGAATCAAAGCTTGTCTTTTCACCGATCTGCTAGTGCAGAGATCCTTGGCTTTGTTGATGACTCTCTGCTCTCTTGCTTAGATCTGCTTCTACTAGAGTCAACATATCAGTGGCTCCTAACCAAAAGATCAGGTGAGAGTGATGAGATTCGTCTTTGATAAAAAACCGGTGAGTGTGAAATGCATAAATCTAATAGCTTAAGCTGTTAGAACGTCTCTATTTCAAACTTTTACAACCAAAGCACAAGTTCCCGATCAACGGAACTACCATTTTCATTGCATATATTGGTCTATACTATCAATTATTTACTGTAACCTTCTAAAGCTCAACGAGGGGGAAAAAATCATCCCGTGAAACGTATTCTTGAGTGATGGTGATACATATAGAGAGGAGATTTTATAGATTTTTTATAGTAACAGATCTGGTTCCGGATTTGGAACTAGATCTACTTAGGTGGCGCTAACTGGGCGCTACTTGGACCCTTGCAGCAAGCAAATCTGGTTCCAAATCTAAAACTAGATCTATTACAATAGGACTAGGACATTTTAGGCAGTAGACGACGTTGGGTACTTGAAAATTTTTAGACATAAAGATGCAGCAAAAGCAATACCAGGGCCTCCAATACCAATGGAAGAAAGAGAAGTCTCGGCATGAACTATAATAAGCTTGAAATTTGAAGGAGGATCAAAGAAATGTAAGAGGACCCAATCAAGTGCATAAAAACTGTGTTCACTCTCATCCAAAGCCAATAACATCACTTGTTTATCCCCCATTTTTTAGTTTTTTTTACCTGTCTGTTTAATTCTCTTAAACAACAATAAGATATGAATTATATGCAAATAATATAAAGATGGTTGGATTTCAGTTTCTGTTATGAATCTGAGGACTCTCTTATTACGTGATCCGGTTGACTAGAGATGAGATTTCTTCCATTGTTCAGGTAGGTATGGTCTTCGACTTTGTTAAAAAATGAAACGAAATAAAAATAAATCAAATCAAATTCTTAGGCATTGAACGACAGTAATTATATTTTCTTAATATAGAAAACATAGTAGTTTGAAAATGCCTTATCCAAAAGGACCTTCATCCCCATATATTTGCGTTAAGAGCATCTAATATATTTTCTTGTGTGATAATAATAAACAACTAGAAATATAAATATTTTTCGCTCAAACCATTTTTTAACAAGTTACTTTACAAGATCTTAGGATCCTCAATCCAATCTAAGGATTAGATTCATAAGAATCCTACAAATCTAATCCAAAAATACGATCACCCTTTTGTGTATTTATACACTTAGCGAAAAGACTCATACCAAGATATTTTCAATAATATGTTCTTAGATTCCATTAAAAATCAAAGATTTACTAAATAGAATACAATTGTGAGTTCCCTACACGCTAGAAGACTGACTATAAATATAAGTGCAACCTCACAACATAAAAAACAGAGCTTTTTGAATATAAAAAATATAGCCAACAAGCACTACTCATACTCAATCCTGCAAAAATCAGTTTCATTGTAGAAGACAGTCATTCATGAAGAAGAAAATGTGTCATTAGTTCCTTTGCCGAGCTTCCTGAACATTAACACCAGCAACTGAAAACATAACCTCAGATGCATTAGCTCCGCATCTTGACCACGATGAGCTATATCCATTTTACACACTTATGGGCATCATCTCATAAGATATGTGATCACCTTCTGTACACTGTTCATCACTCGGCTTTCAACCTCAAAATCTCCTTTGCTGTCCTCTTCCTAAAATATGGCATGTGTTCCTACAAGGAAGAACCACAAGATGGCACAACAGTCCATTATAATGTTTGCCAACCATATCCATCATATTGGTCCAAGCCGCTCAATTTCAAAGAAAACCAAAATGAGGTGCATGACAAATATCAAGACAGGCAATAAATTTAAAATATAAAGTAGCTACTCTGACAAAGTGCAATTCATGTGCTCCAGGATTGCCAAAAATCTTTGCTAAAAGAACAAAGATACTATAGGGAAAAATAGACTATTGATTTTAACATGACCAATGTACTCCTCAATTAACACAATGGCACCCATTCATCAGTCACAATCAGGCCATTGACATTGCACAGTGAGAAAAACATAGAAGTCGCAGAGAAAATGAATTCTATGAACTTCCAATGTTTCAAGTTGGCCGGTTTGGTTCCGGTCCCGAACTGGTATGAAATTGGTCAAAATCGATTTCTAAGCCGGCAAACCGGAACCGAACTAGGTCTCCGGTTTTAGATAGTTTAATCACTTAAAAAGGCAGTTTTTTTTCCTAAAACCGGTCAGTTTACCGGTCTGGCTTGGTTTGCTTGGTTTTTTTTTCCCAATCCTAACTCTATGAACTTCCAAATCCTCTTAACAAGCTTGCAAGACTTGACATCAGAACCTAAGAAGGCTAAAATTAATTTAAGATATCACGTTGAGATGAAACGCATGGTAGAAAGGAGAAACGGGCATCAATAAGCAAAGTTTCTCAGCTTCAAGCTTACCTGATTAAAACATAATCCTACATCTCTGCTATAGAAGTCAGCATACTTGATCATGAACATGCCACAGTCGAACCTGTTTGATAGCAGTTTAGCACAATTAAGAATCAGTAAGGTTGAACTTCACTTGATTCTTTCAAGATCGAAGAACAACTAGTTTCTCATTCCCCCCGCAGAAACATCAGGAGCAAATGGTTCAAATGCTAAAATAAGATGGAAGTTTATTTACAG
>CAVNYN010205975.1:0-15050 GCA_963692815.1 Nyctanthes arbor-tristis | reverse complement strand
AAAAAAAAAGAAGTGAAAAAGATACCCTAATGAGAAGGGTCACATAAATGCCATGAACAATGGACTTGTCATCACGTGAAAGATGCTTTGCTAGTTTAAAAAATACATTACCTGGATCCAAATTTGTGCATTGTAGGCCACAATATGTGTTGGTACGAGTCGTTGAACAACAAGTGCTGACATTTCATTCGTTGAATCTCATATAAAGGAATTCTCCACCCTTTTTTTTTTTAATTCCACGGATTAGAATCTAAGACTAGCTTATGCGTTTTGATGCTGGTGGGATTATCAAGTTTTTGGATAGAATAACGAAGTTCATATGTTTTATGAGTAAATTAATTTAATGGACGGTTTCTGGTTTATTTAAAACTCATAAGTCAAAACAATTTTACTTTTGGATTAAAAGCACTATCTTAGTCTATAATTCAACAAAGACAAGTTTTGTGTAAATAACGTTAACACATTCAAAAATGTTTTTTTATGGTGCATATATTTTCTTTGATTTCTACCGGATGGATGAAGATTTTAACAATTGACCTAACATGAATATATGAGTAATGATCAAACGTGTCAACATCAGACAAATCACATGTGGATTAACCAATATTGACAAGCATAGGACGTCTAGCACCATAATAGTCATAATGTTGTTAGACGTCTAGTATTTGATTTACTATAAGTTAAACGGTAATAGTCATTTTGACTCGTGACTCTACATAATTATAGCACACTAGAGATGAAAAGAAAATTCAGGAAGAAGATTTAGTAGTTGTGCTGTTTTGTCACAGACGAGTCACTTCTTATGTACAAGACATGATCTATCATGATTAATAATATTTTGTGCTCTAATAAAGTCAAGTAACATTGAAAAATTCGAAGGGAAATTCCTTTCTTTTCTTTTTTTGCCAATTATACGTTATTCTTTATCTTTTCCATAGTTTTTTTATTATGCACCGTCAAGCTAAGTTAAATTTGAAAATTTTGACCTTACTATTTTGTCAAGTTTACGACTGTTAGAATCTTAATTTTGATCAGCGTAGTATGTTAGAAGTCTTGCATGTATTTGCAACAAAGAATTCTATGTTGTCTATATCTATCTAGATGGTCCATACCCAATAATAATGAAATGTGAAGCAATGAATTTTCCAAATTCCAAGTCCTAGATGCCATTTTATTGGATTCTGCAAATAGTATCCTCCAAGAAGAAGAAGGTGGGGGTGGGTTGAGGTGTATTGTACTCTTTTTAATTTTCTTTATAAAAATCCATATAAAATTCCTAAAGTGTACCTTTCTGGATTTGACCATATTTGTTTTCTCAACCTCCATCTACAAGAATATGAAAATCAACCCAGAAGAGGAGGGGGGGGGGGGGAGAGAGAGAGAGAGAGAGAGAGAGAGAGAGAGAGAGAGAGTACAATTTTTATTTTTTATTTTTAACCCCATTGCCCCCATGATTCCTTTAAAAATTAGTTTCTTGTAATAATCAACTTCTAACCGAGTTTAAAAATGAGCATGACCGACATACTAGCGTGCAAGTATCACAAATTTTACTTTAAATTTGAATCCAATTAAATGTAGAACGGTCAAGTTACACATTTCATTGACAATTTGTTAAAGAATTGAAATCCAACTCGGACAAAGATTATGATACAAGCTTATATTATATCTCACGTTTAATTGACGTGAGATTTTTCATACTTACTAGATGACCCCCTTTCAAAAGGAAGGTTGGACTCG
Organism: Nyctanthes arbor-tristis; assembly: GCA_963692815.1. Taxonomy (NCBI): domain Eukaryota; kingdom Viridiplantae; phylum Streptophyta; class Magnoliopsida; order Lamiales; family Oleaceae; genus Nyctanthes; species Nyctanthes arbor-tristis. Next base: position 13,313 of record CAVNYN010205975.1, on the reverse strand, counting down.
TACATTCAAATCTCTTATAAATTTATCTTTTAATCTATTTTGTTTAGCGAATGTGTGAATTTCACTCCGATCCCAACTCACACATTTTTTTGATGAACAAATTTCTATCTGTGATCAAATCAAGAACCGACTGAATAAAGGGTCTAGTTTATTGGAGTCTTTGAACACAAATATAAGTTATCTATTCATTACGACTACTTATTATTTGTACTCTTGGAGTTAAAAAAAAACTTTTTTCTGTTTGATTAAAAGAAAAGAAAAAGAGACCAAGGACCCTTAAAATCCCATGTTTGATTCCTACCAAAAACGGAGTGTGGGTTTTTCTAATAATTTTATACGTTGGTTTGTTTGTGCAATTCGGTTAAGGAGCCTTATCTATCTCCTGCTATTAATGTAGGGTCGCTTTTATTAGATTTTCATCACATGAACGGTAAAATTTCTTAACAAGAGCCTTATCTATTCCGTTAGTAATTTTCTTGTTTGTGTGCACACTTGTAATTTTATACACATTTTGTACTAGTAATTACAGCTTTGTACTCGTGGAGTCTCGAGAGAGAAAAAGAAAGGAAAAGGACAAGGGTAGTAGGAGAAATTGGGAGAAAAATTGAGAGATTCTACAATGAAATGGAGGAATGTAACGGCTGGAAAAGATTGTCCTTTTTGATTGGGAAAGGGCATCTCTCTCTTTTCAGATTATAAAAAAGAAATCTTGGCCGATACTAAACACTGGGTCCCAGGTTCTATCCCGAGATTCCTTATCTCTAAGTAAAGATTGTACCTCGCGCATCATTTGTTGCGCTTTTCAACTAATGCCCACCATCCAACACACGCATCGCCCCATATTTTACAAATACAAAAATTAAATTGCACTATTGCCCTCTACCTTTTGATGATTAGCACATTTAGCCCTTGATAATATACACTGTTCATATATACTAATAATAATTCACGATTTGGTACACATCGTGCCCTTTTTTATATTTTTAGAAATCCGCAATAAATAATTTTTTTTTTTCTAAAAGTTATTAATGAATGTTTTATTGATAAGCAAAATGAATGATTGACAAGGAGTTTTTGGCAATAGTATAATTTGATTCGATTATGTTTAAATATTTTCCTTTTATAAGAGGAGAAGAAAAATACATAATCAAAAATTGATTTAATCAACAATACAGGATGAACGAGTTAAAAAACTTTTATATTAAGTAGATGTAAGATGCATATTCAATTTGAATCTACAAACACGCTATATCAATATGTGTAATTCAACTTGTTAGATTTGCCTTTAGTATTTTACCTAGTTAAAAATGTTTGTTCAACTTTGTCCGATTTGATGTTTAAATAAAAAGAATGATAAGCAAAATAAGTTAAAATCAGGTCTTCAACAAGATATTTTAACGTGTTGACGTGGTACGACCAACCAATAAAATCACATTACATTTTATTTAACCAATCTAATCTCGAACATTGAGGTGTATGCATTCAATTGCTCTGCTCGTTGAGTTGGCATTGTTTAATAGGCCAGTCGTGTTACAATGACGTGTAGGATTGAATGTTCTAGCAGAAACTCTTTGATACGGAGTTAAATCAATCGGACATATATATATATATAGTAAGATTAAAGTTAAATTTTGTATGTGAATAGAGATAGGCAACGTGAATCCACCAAATACTAAGTACGATTTTCTTTTCAATTCAACGTACTATATATGCTATTGATATTTTTGCCTATTACTCCAGCCGCCGTAAAAAATATATCTCTTTTCTTTTTTTATCCGTCTCAAGTTATATTTCTCTTTTCTTAAGTTTATTTTTTAATTTTTTAATATACACTCATTTATAATGTATAGTAATCAACAACAAAGAACAATTAAAGTGAAATATTAAATAAATTAATGATATGTTAGGAAATATATTATTAAATTATACCTTTTTAATAATATTAAATGATATTTTTTTAATATATGTGAAAAACGGAGTAGGGATATTTTTGTCAGACTGATGTAGTATTTATTTATTATAAAAAGATAAAGGAGAATAATAGACGTAAAAATGGAAATATGCGACGACCCGTAAAAGACTTCAAATTTACATATATCTCTGCGTAGGCATATATATCGGCTCATCTCTGTCAAAACTCGGGGTTGCTTAACAGAATCTTTGCTTCTTTCTTCCTGAACTGAATTCACACTGTATATATAGAGAGAGATAAGATCCTTACTGTTTCCCCTTTATCTATGTTTCTGGGTTCATCACAGGAAACTGGGACGGTCGGTTTGTAAGAAACTAGAGATCTGGACTTGCAGATAATCGGCGATGGAGCCTTACTTTCCCAAGGCGATCAGTGAATTTCTCGCGGAAGTTTCTTTGATAAGTAACTCGTCTGAAAAACTTTCCAAGCTTGATGATTACGTCGGCAGGCTCGAAGATGAACTGAGGAAGATCGATGCATTCAAACGCGAGCTGCCTCTTTGCATGCTCCTCCTCACCGATGGTGAGTCTTTTTTTTCTTTTTTCTTTTTTTTTCTTTTAAATTTGGCGAAATGGGTTTTGATTTCTGTGCTTTTGATTTCTTTATTTTGAATTCGGTTTTCATAATTTTGATTGGTGGGGATGGGGTTTTGGACTTCTGGAGTTCTCTGGATGGGTTTGCTGTGAATTTTCGTTTGGTTATTTTTGTTATTGGAGTCTGAATTTTTGGGTTTTGGCTACTGCCAATGCAGCAATTGAGAAAATGAAGGAGGAGTTAATGCAGTGCAGAAAATCATGTACCGAGCCATTTTTTGAAGAATTTATACCGCTGAAGAAAATTAGTGACGGTTCAGATGAAAAAGTTGAGGCTGCCAAAGATGAAAGTGTCAGCAGTAGGGATAAGATGAGCTGGATGAGGTCGGTGCAGCTGTGGAATTCCGATAATCATAATCCTGACTCAGACATGGAATTCAAGGACAATAAGAAAAACCTCAAACAAGAGCATAAAAGGGTATGAATTATTTATTTACATTTGCATACATAGCTGTTTTAATCTGGATTCTTGTGTATATGTTCTAATGGACTTCTTGTTGTTTGTGTTTTTGGTAAATAGAGAGCAGAAGGAGACAATAATCTACTTGTTATGGATGATTTATTTCAATCCGGTGATAACGAAACAGTTGGAAGGGCATTTATGCCTTTCAAAGGGTGCACTACTTTTCCAGTGATGACCGTGAGGAAGGAAGACAGGGAGGATTTTCCTAGAGCACCAGGACTTTCTCTTCGTGCACCTGGAATTAAGAACTCGAAGGAGGATGTAGATTGCAGCAGATCAATCTCATCTTCGGCAGCTAATGGTCCATCAAACTTGAGGCCCGGGCAGCAGAGGAAGCAGAGAAGATGCTGGTCACCTGAATTGCACCGTCGATTTGTCAATGCCCTGCAACAACTTGGTGGTGCACAAGGTTAGAGCTCAACCATATGTTTATTCTTTCCAAGAAGACTGATTGAAATTTGGATCTGAGTTATAAAGTTCAATAGAATGGTTTAAGGAGAAACTACGGTTCAATTGTTTTCATTATCTCCATCTGTTGATTCTCAACTTGTGTGTGTGTGTCTAGAAGTTTGTGGTTGCCTTGAAATTCTGATTCGCATTTGCATTTCATGCTTAAACTTCTCTTATGCGAGTTCAATTCTACACATTTTTAAGACCAAGAATGAGACATTTTCTTGTGCCACTTCCTAGTAACGTGACTTATTCTATTTGGAAATACTAAGCTGGGTTCTTTCTCTAATCTCATCTCTTTTTCTAATGCCTTGCTATGTGATATTCTTCTTTGAAATGGCTTCTAATTTATTCATAAATTCTTTTCAGCAGCTACTCCTAAGCAGATCAGAGATCTTATGCAAGTTGACGGTCTCACAAATGATGAAGTCAAGAGTCACTTGCAGGTGAGGCTTGAACTTATAAATAGTTCAACTTCTCTAGTAGCTTCCCTGGACACTTTCTGTGGCTAATCCAGAGGGCAAGTCTCTACCTCCAAGGCTGGTGTAGTTATGCAAAATCTTGATTGCAAAGCTTACTATTTCTTGTTTCGTTTCAAGAACTAATAAATGGAAGTTTTAGTTTGCTTTGAAAATTTTCCAACAGTGTGCTTAACGTTTTGTTGTTTTGTCATTTCAGAAATACAGGCTTCATGCTCGAAAAGCTCCGCCGACAACGAGCACCTCATCAGGTCAACCTGTTGTACCACTAGGAGGTCAATGGATGTCCCATGAAGAGCATGGTGAGTCCTCAAAACAAAGCAATTCCCAGTCAGGTTCTCCTCAGGGGCCTCTACAATTAACCGGATCATCCCGAGGAACTTCCATGACCATTGGCAATAGCATGGAAGACGAAGATGATGAAAAGTCGGAGAGCCACAGCTGGAAAAGTCACATTCAGATTTCCGGAAAAGATGATGTATAGATGTCCACCTCGAGTTTTGCAGATAAGAGAGTATACACAAGAGGAGTTGATCACAGATCACTCATAAAACTCAATATATATAATAATACATATAATATAACTATAAACTTTGTTGAGGCAGAGTATGTGGCATTTTGTAGGATTAGATTTCCTATCCATCCATGTTCGGTTGAGCTTCTGTTTATTCCTTGTTTCGGCCTTAAGAATTTTTAAAATTTTATTTCATTTCTTGAAGTGATCATCAAACCAAAATTTCACATACTTTTGAGCTCATACAATCCAACATTCTCATCTGCCCGACGTTATTATAATGTCTGGTCTTATCTAATCATAAAGAGGACGTATGGTTTATTTCTTGCCTAGTATCATCTGGAAATGACCTGGAAAGGAATCATACTACAGGTACCTTTCTTGGCCATATGCATGGCTTGAGAAAATCATTATTTTTTAACTTTTATGTTGGAGAATAATATTGTATTTACATGAGAGGATTCTTTATAAAGATTTGTACTTATCTTCTCTAAGATTTCTGCTTAATTATTTATGCCGCCTCTTAATTAAACTAATCATTTTTACTCGCTTGATTCAAACAGTGGGGATTAGCCCATAGTGTTTTTGGCTTTTGTTCATATGTTTGGTATGACTTTACTTTCAGAGATACTACATTTGGCTGTTGGAGGACTCCAAGGTTGTTTCTTCCCTGTTGTCTCTGCTATTAAAAAGGGTTTGGGGAATCAAAAAAATTGAAACTTAAAACTTAAATAAAAAATCCCTATTGTTGGAATCTTTATATATAAAATTTACGGTTCATGGACAAAGAGGGGAATCTTGATTTATTCCAAGTTATATATAAACTAGAAGAAACTCTGCCCCAGAAAGTTGCCTATGGCTGCTTTTAATTCCTTTTGGGTTAGTCCATTGACTCCATTTTATCTTGTTAATCACTTTTTAATAGTTCGCCCGTATCCATTTCAATAAGTAATCTAAAAAATTGATAGATCCGATTCTCGATCTTTAAGAAGAAAAAGATATTACGTGACCAACATTTTATGTGTAAATTCAATTAAAGGAAATCAGATTTGGTGCATAAAAGGTCAAATTGTTTATAATTCAGGATAAAAAATGAAAATACCCTTTACCTAACATGATAAATCCCACTCTAAAATATATATATATATATATATTCTGCTCTTGTGTCTATCCAAATTGATTGACAAACGGTCCCTTTCACAAAACAAAATAATGGAGAAAGAATCTTCAAGACAAGATAATGAATGAGCCCACTTTGATAGGGCATTATAAAGAGGACATTGTTCAGCGCGGCAGTGTGCAGGGTTCGATTCCCCAAAGGTGGAATTGGCCTTGTTGCAAGCGGGAGTAACCAATAGGGTGACGAGCCCTGGCCTTGCCATCATACCCTCCACCCTGGCTGCTGGGAGGCACATCCTGCGATTTACATCCTCCACCAAGATCCAGGGCAGGGTCGGTGGGGGCCCTCGGGTTTGGGGTTCAAACCTTTTTTTATAAAGAGGACATTGTTAAGTGAAAAGGTGGAATCAATCAATGTAAGTTTGTAAGGGTTCTCTAATAGAGAATCTAAATTCTATGCAGCATATGAAACTTAACATGGAACAATTATTTTATTTTATTTGGACAACCTTGTCCACCAAATGTATTGGTTGTTTCTTAATCCCTCTTACACCCATATATTCCCTTCCAAATGTTTCTCCACTAAAAAGAAACTAGTAGTTTCACTAGCGAAAATCAACAAGAGACATTTATGTGGAAACAAATTTTTTTTTTTTTTTTAAACACAAGAAGTCACACATGGGAGAGGACTTGTATGTGGGTTCATGTCATGTGAACAAAATGAGTGGAGGATGATGTGTCACATAGGTCAAGTATCTCTGGAATTGGACTCGATTCATTTGAGTGGTTGTTACAAACTACGAATGACATATGCATGTCTAGTTACAAACTTACAATATTATGGTTGCATTTTGTTATTTTGAATTTACCATCTACTTTTAACGAGTAATAAGTGATATATGCGTCTAAATTTATAGGTATTAAACGTAATTTTTCGTGTATAAAAAATATAATGTCAAAAATTAAACATGTCCGGGCAAAGAGATATTTCATTTTCTTGACTGTTAACAGGCACACTCTATGGTGTCCAAAGAACAGCATGACAACATACCATTGGGTGTGTTGGGTGATGGGCCCCCAACACACCCAATGATATGTTGCCACACACACCATAAGTGGTGTCCAAAGGACACCATAGAAGACCTCTGTAGTTAAGTCAAAGATAATGTTGTTGCACCTATATATATTATTATGTACTCGAGAGAGAGAGAGAGAGGGGGGGGGGGCAATGGATTGATGGCTCCAAAGAAAAGTTTATAGTTTATGATAATGCAGTGGATAAAGCGTTAGTGCTTGTTTGATTTTCATTATCTTTCCACATTATAATTCATTTGTCACTAATTTGACAACTATTTAACTGTCACCACACATTTCAAATTAAAATTTATATTTTATTTTATTAAAACATAAATTTAGTTTTTTTCTCTTGTATAAGGGCGAGATAAGGGAGGGATAGTGAGGTTCAAATTTAGGTATCCTATTCCATAATTTAAGTATCTAACTATTACAGTACAATTCCAATACTCTCGATAATGTTTGAACTATAAGAATAATGTTTTGTAATATCAATCAATAGTAATGCTTAATTGGGCAAAACAAAAGAAAAAGGAAAAAAAAAAAGTTAGTGCTTCATGGGAAACTCTACCGTGAAAAGGACAATTTGACTTACTCAATAATCTCATGTCACGTAAACGTATGATCCCGTCATACGTGTAGCGGGAAATCGGGCTAACCTCTGCTCATTAGTTGGGCTCTAATCGGAGGCTTCTTCTCCAACGGGAATCTACACTAATTAATTGGGCTTCAATGATTATCTGCAGCACTACAAGTGTATGGATCAGTCCATTAATTGGCTAGGTTGGCCCAGCCGATATTACAGTTAATTTTGTGCCACAAAAAAGGGCTCGTAAAAAAAATTGGTTTTTAGTTATGGGTTTTTCCCTAAAAACAACTATTTGTAATAGTACTTAAAAAAATACTCCTAGGATTGAAAGTAATTATAAAAATACTATTTTCTATTTCAAAACTACCCTAAATCAATTTTAATTAAAATTTTCACTTTTTTATTAATTATTATTTTTATAAATTATTATAATTATAATGATAATTACTTAAATATAATTTTTTCCAATAAAAAAGTAGTATCTTTATATACCGTCAACAACATTTTCAACTCGGGACCGTCATCAACTGCCAACACTGCCACGTCAAAAACAAGGTAATAAAACAAATGTTACCACCCCAAAAATAGGTGCGTTTATTAAATTTGTCAATAAAAAAAATATGTATGTTTAGTGTAGCCAACGCCACTGCTTTAAAAAAATCCATAGCAACGGGATGGTAACAAATCTGATAAAATGGCAACAAAATGATAAAACAAAGGGAAATAACAAAACGAGAATAGTAACATAGGAACATAAAAAAAAAACAATTGGAATATGGTAACAACCCAATCAATGGTAACATAGGAGAAAAAAGGCAACCGGAAAATGGTAACAACCACAATAGATGGTAGCAAAATGAAAAAAAAAAAGGAATAGATAAAATGACTAACTAGGGTTTCAGCCGCCAAGGATGGAAATTCAAAAAAAAGAAAAAAAAATGAAGATGTAGACTAAGCCGCCAGAAAACGTTCTTGCGGCAACACCAAACGGGAGCGCCGCTGCTGCAGTGTCTCTTAGATGCCACAGCAGTGACTGCCTACTGCTATGAATAGCAGTAGTCACTGCTGCTGTTTGTGCAAACAGCAGCGCCGCTGCTGCGTGTCTCTCAGACACCGCATCAGTTCAAGTGACTACTGCCAACAGTCACTGCAGCGTTTGTTACGGCAACATTGAGGTAGTAGTGAGGTGTGCGACAGGTTGCGGTGGTGAGGCACGCGACAGCGTCGGCAGTGGTTGGTTTGGGATGCAATTAAGGTTTTATACGTGTCTATATATAGATGAAATCTAGGGTAATAAATAAATATAAATTAATAATAAAATTTAAAATAATAATACTTTTAATTATTATAAAAAATAATAAAAATAAAAAAAGGATATGAATATACAGAAAAAAGAAAAAATGAAAAAAAAAAAGAAAGAAAAAATGGAGTGGCATAAATGCAATCTAAAAGGGTAAAATAGTAATTTTATTATGTGAATGGTGCATAATTGATATAAAAATTAAAAAAGTGTTTCCCTTTAGTTTTAGATAGATTTGGTGTTTCGAATTGCCTTTTGTGTAATCTATATTATTCTTAATGGTAAATTAGTCTACAATACAATTGTACTGCAGTTGTCCCTCTAAAAATGCTTTTTAGGGATAATGTGGACATTTTACATCATTTGGTCGTCTATGCTGTTTATTTGATTATTTTTTTTAAAAATTCAATAGCACTTTTTCATACTTTTTCCGCTTTCCTTATCTATTTGTCTTTCCACTTTACTATATTTTCTCTCTTTTCCTTATCTGGTAGTTTCTTGCTTTGGGAATTTGGGTTTTGTTCCCTTTAATTTCATTTCGATCTCTCTGATTCTCTCTATTATCTCCGCAGACTAATTTCCTTATATATATATTCGATATTTTATCAATTAACAAGTTTCATCCAACTGAAAAAAATTAAAAACAGTTTCATTTATTATGAATTCGTTCATGTAAAGAGTTCTTATAGGAGGAAAAAGAAAAATGTTTGACCCAAACAAAATGAATTGTGAAATAGTGCAATAGAATGAGTCTTTTATTTAACTTTAAATCAAGTTTACATGATATTTGGATATAAGCCAATTATTACTAATAATTAGTTAGCAAAATTATGATAAGACTACAAAAGAAAAATTGAGGACATAATTACATTAGTAGACAATGATTGACGACCTTTAATACGATAAAAAGTCGTGCAACAAAAGAAAATTTTTGGTGTAAAAATAATTAAGAGAAAATTTGTAAGATATGTTTGATTTACTATTTTTAGTTTTCATTTTTTGGTCAGAAACTATAATATTAAATTACAAAATAAAAAATAAAAAATTTAATAAAAAAATCAAACTGAAAATTGAAATATGAAAAGAATATTCTCTAAGTAAATATCTTCATCATAACAGTTTAAAATGAGCTATTTTATAAGAGTAGGTTAGTGATGTATGTATGTTATCTTATGCAATGTATATCTTATCGTCTTAGATATTTTGATAGGATTTACCCATATTCAAACTTTTTTGGTTTTTTTAATTCAAATATTTTTAATATATATATATATAAGTATTTCCTAATTTGGATTAGAATATTTTCTTTTTAGCTGATAAAAGTACGATAACCTTCCCTAACCCATTCTCAAGTCGGGCAGATTTTCTTTACTCCATCACCAACCTATACCCTTTTAGTTGGGTATTCTCCATCTTAACAGGGTCTGGTATCTGCGGGTATCGAGTTTTACGAGTTTTTTTTTTATCATTCCTACTAAGTTCACTTAATAGTATTCCATATTGAGTAAAATATAATACTAATAATTAGTTAACAATAAGATAATTGAAATATTGCAGTTCAATATGGTTAAGTATACTTTACTTAACATTTCGTAATAATATTAAGATATAATTTGATTTTGTATCTTCTTGTGCAGTGCAAGAGTGAAGATTTAGTGCTACATAATACCATTAAAAGTTCACATAATATTAAATGAAAAGTTAATCAAATGGGTCATATATGCATACTTAATTTTAGTTGTCATTTAATGTCATATATGTATTACCACATAAATTAGTGCTTTTTTGTTTCTTTTTTCTTTTTCTTTTTTTTGGAAGGACTTAAATTAGTGCTTGACACCCCGTATGTTATTATTTTCTAAAGTCAAATCCTATTCATTTCGATCTAGCTCATTAGTTTCAAGATGAATTATTAAATTATCTCCAATGCAATAGTATCACAAGAATATCTTTTGAAAAACAAAATCTATGGAAAATTTTAAGTCGACAAAAGAAGATACAAAAGGTGATAAAAGTGACATTTGTTATAAGTGATTGATGTTGATATAAAAATGATGTGATGTATTGAAAAACAGGATCGTGTCACGTGTAAGTTTTGTTAGAATTTTTGTATGTACTTTTATTCAAATAGCACAACTCTAAATCTATTTCTACATACAACTTTTATTTAATTTCTTATGCTCATGCAACTGGTCATATGGCTTTTGATTTAAACCTGATGTGATATGTAGCAAAGATGGTGGCAAGTATCCTATGCGTAAAAAATTAAGTAAATCCCCATTAATGTGAGCAAAAGCTACAATTATCTCTCTTTACTTTTTCTAGGAATTTCATAATAATTTGTCACATGTACACTATCAATATTGTTGTATTAAAGACATTTGTTTTATATATATTTCTTGTCGCGTGTGCAATTAATGTCAACATTGTTGTATCGAGATATTTTTAGGTAAAAATAAAAAACAAAAAATCTCAAACTACTTAGCCACATATTGAGTTTTGAGTTTAGAAAAACCTCAAAGACAACAACATAAAAATTAAATAAAAAAACGCAACATGTTCGTTGTTGTAAGATATCTTTTTGTGAATAATGATAAATCCCTTTATTAATTCACCACCGACAGGAAATTAACTGAGGCATTTCATTTGGTGGAGAGAAATTGGGGGCCAGGGCAAAACTATCAATTAAGGGTTGTTAAGTTTGATTTATATTTTTTAAAATCGGTTCTCACTCGAACTCATTTTTAACTACACATTTGTCCGTTAAAATGATCTTACATGTAAATTTATAACTTTTACTTACCTTTTAACCACATATTCTCTCAACAAATCATTTTTTCACAAAATCAATTCTAAAAAATCTAAATCAAACACGCTCTAAGACATTTGAATTGTTTGCGATTTAAATTTGTGAAGGACAAAAGTGTTATTTGGTGAACTAACGGGGAGATGTATCATGATTTTCTCTTTTTATTGTGGTGTCAAATTTCGGCATCAATCTTTCTTGTTTGGTATGGTAACACGACAGGAATTTGCCTGTTTGGTACGTATGCATGCATGGATATCGAACTGACATTTGTGCAACGTTTTGTTCCAAACGCAGAGAGAGGAGATGAAATAGAAGAAGATTTGGTCAAAACACAGGAGCGACGATTGTGTGTAAGAAAAGAAGAAGATAGTGATGAATCATGATTCACTCTTATTTTTATTCATTCCATCCAATAATCCCTTTTTTGCAGTTACTATAATTCAGGATAAAAACTACCGATTTCTCCGTTCAAACATCATTCATCCACCACCTCTTCTCTCCCCTCCTCTCTCAAACTATTCCCCTAACAATTTTAGTCCCGCATTAGGGACTGAAAAAAACAATTACTCATTCAGATTTCCCACATTTTTCTTGTTTTTTTCCTATATTTCTCTGTGGAAGAAGAAAAAAAAAATATATACACATATATAATTATTATTTACAAATATGGCGCAGGCTTCTGCAGAAAAGGATACAGAAAAAGAGCATGTTTTGATGACGGAGGAGGAGAAGAAGAAGGAGAGTACAAGCAGTGGCGCGTTTAAATTCAATGCAGCAGCGCCAGAATTTGTACCCAGATCACATGCCCCTAGTCCGGTGACTACCCAGGTCCCCGTAACCGGGTATTTTTATCCTTCCATTCCGTATATTGACGGGAGTGGCGGGAATTGGATTTATGTTGCTGATGAAGAAACAATCCCTCATTTGGTTGCTTCAAATCCAAATCCCAAAGGCCTCTCGGGACAGTCCCAACATCATTCCAAGGATGTTCCTTCTGATGAGATTAGGCAAAAGATCATTAAACAGGTTTTTTTTTTTTTTTTTTTTTTGGGTTTTTCTCGTGCCACATTTTCCCTGTTTGATCATTAGGTGTTTGATGTTTGTTCTTTAAATGCTCAGGATTTGGATCATATAATGAATCAAGTTAATTTGTCATTTCTAGGAGAACACATGTTTGCATCGTTTGTATTGGGGGAAAGTTCTGTTGTGTTCTGAGAATCTGATGTTACTGTTCTTTCTAGACCTTATTGTGTTCCGTTCTTCATTGTTTGCAATCATATTCATAGGCGAATGTAGCATTTTTACTTGTCTGATTCTTGCAGCAAATAATGTTTATGGGTTGATATATGGTTACTAGTTTTGTCTTGGGTGAATTTGGACCAAACTTTCAGAATTTCTTGTACTAATTGATTCTTGAAAGACACAGTAGTAATCCACTTAAAATACAGACAATCTTATGGGTTTTGAACAAGACAGGAGTTTCTTTGTATTACTTTTGAAATATACGAGGTTTGACAGGTAGAGTACCAGTTTAGTGACATGAGCATGCTAGCTAATGAAGCCCTGGTGAAACAAGTGAACAAGGATCCAGAAGGTTTTGGTGAGGACCCTGTAACATAACAGAATTGCACTTGCAGCATCTGTTATTATGCTGCGTCTGATTTCTGATTCTGATTAATTTCGTCTATGAATCTTGGCATTTTCACAGTTCCAATAGCTGTTGTAGCATCTACAAAGAAACTCAAATCCCTAAACATTAGTCACCAGTTGGTGGCGCAAGCCCTTCGATCATCTACAAAGCTGGTTCGGTCTTTGTATTGTCCCTTTATGAGAACACAACAGATGCACCCATTTCCTGATCTCTTCTTCTGAGATAAACATTTTGCACTTATTTGCAGATTGTGAGCAATGATGGCAAGAAGGTAAAACGTAAAAATCCGTTCACGGATAA
>CAVNYN010205973.1:0-22161 GCA_963692815.1 Nyctanthes arbor-tristis | reverse complement strand
GTACTCTTTTTTTTTTTTTTTTGGGGGGGGGGGGGTGGGGGGGATGAATCTTTAGAGTACATATTAGTGAAAAAGAGCTTTAGGTCTCCATGGCTTAATTATGTGCACCTTATGTTTTGTCTAGGAAACACCTATAAATGTACATATAAATGTGTCAAAAAGGATACTACATGTTAGAGTAAATGTATATCCCAAATTATACAGTATAACTGATTGAATTGACAACTGAAGAAACTGTCATGTCACTTATTCAAGATAGTATAAACATTCACCAACTTTATGAATTCATGAATGCAGTTGCCTCAGTTTCTACAGCATCCAGCGCTTCTAGCAAATTTGTCCCAACTTCAAAAAGAGTGTACAAAGTTCTCGAGGAGTATGTTATGGAACTATCTGACATCAATATCTTCAAAAATCATATCGAAGATTGGGTTCAGGAGAATCTGTCCTCTAATCCTAGCACCGGCGAACATTCTCCCAGATCACCCTTCTCAATTGATGACTTGCATACTTTTGATTTTGCATTGGAAGGGATTTTATTTCAACAGCTACTGCGCATGCCTTGCCCACCTTATTCTTCTGAAAATCTAGTAGAAGACAAGTATTTGGCGCTGGAAGATTTTCTACATGCTGCTGCCGATGGCCTGTGGCATGCTTTCTGGCATAAAAAGAAACCCTTGCCATATTTTGTATCTTGTCCTTGTTATCCCGGATCCAAGTTTTATACTGTTGAGAAAGCAATATTAAGGGGAAGACTGGGGAGGTTATCTGGTGCAGCATTGATATCAAAGTACAATGGCAATTCACATGCACATTGGGATAATGTGGTTAAGTTCGTCTTCTTCAAACAAGATATGTCGGGAAATGAGTTTGGGTTTTCTCCTGCTATTATTTGTGAAGCTCTCTTCTACGCAGTCCATATACTGCTTTCTAGGAGTTTGAATAAGTACAGTAATGTGACAAGTGATTGTGTTTATGTATCAGTTCTTGACTCTAAATTTGGAGGTGTTCTGAAACTTGGCGGTGATCTTGGGAAACTCAAAGTCGATTTAGCTAAGCCATATCACTCCATGGTACAGTGGATTACATGTCATGCAGAAATCAGCATTTCCCCAATAGACCGAATATGGACCAAGCTTGGAAATGTAAACTGGGGAGACTTTGGAACTCTCCAGCTCCTTCTTGCAATCTTTTACTCAGTTGTCCAATGGAATGGACCTCCAAGAAAGTCAATGGAGTCGCTGGCTTCAAATCACAGTCTCCGCCTTCAAAGGCGCAGAATGGAATGCCGCCTTATCGAGAATGAAAATGCTCTAGACCCATATCAACATGAGAATAACCATCATGGAGAAATTGTCGAGCTAGAGCATCAAAATAATCAGAACTTCAGAAGGAAAGGATCCCGCCTGAAGCTGAACCCCGGGGAAATAATAGTACTAGAAGATCAATTCCAAGGACAGATAAGTTTTCAAATACAGGAATTTATGGATGATGGAAATGGCTGTTTTTATATTGCTGTTGCTTCAGAAAATCCCACGAAATACTTGACTTTATACATTGGTGCACATCCATCTTGTTTGGAGCCATCTTGGGAGGACATGAGCTTATGGTACCAAGTACAAAGGCAAACCAAAGTGTTGAATATCTTGAAGGATCAGGGTATATCCAGTAAAAACCTTCCTGAAATAATAGCGTCTGGTAGAATAGTGCACTCTGGTCATTGTGAGAAACCTACTCCTAAGGGACGCTGCGATCATCCGTGGTGTGGAACACCAATACTTGTAACATGTCCGGTCGGAGAACCACTTTCGTCTGTCATATCCCATGATGGCCCATTTTCGGCGGAAGAAGCAACCCGATGCTGTCGAGACTGTCTATCAGCTTTGAGAAGTGCAAAAATGGCCAATATTCAACATGGTGACATCTGTCCAGAGAACATAATGCACATTATTGACAACCAAGGTTCAACAAACAGTAGTTTCTTTGTTCTAGTCTCTTGGGGTCGAGCTGTTCTAGAGGAACGAGATAGCCCTGCATTAAATTTGCAGTTCTCATCTGCTCATGCACTTCAACATGGAAAACTTTGCCCATCATCAGACGTCGAAAGCCTTGTTTACCTTATCTACTCCATCTGTGGTGGAACCATGCAACAGCGAGATTCGATTGAATCAGCACTCCAATGGAGGCAGAAATGCTGGGCAAAACGCGTTATCCAGCAGTATCTGGGTGAGATTTCGCCCCTCTTGAAAGCATTTACTGATTATGTAGACAGTCTATGCGGTACACCATACCCAGTAGATTATGATATTTGGTTAAAGAGACTAAATAGAGCTGTGGAAAGCTCAGCAGACAGGGGGAAAGGGGTCGATGAAATACTGAGAATAAAGGATGTTGCTGAGTCTTCAGGAACTTCAGGGGGTGGAAATTCTTTATCAACTTGAAAGTTTCCTCAGTTTATTTCTGATAATCTCTTGGTTGAGATTTTTATTTGTTCAATTTTTTGTGTTATCCAAATTTGATTGAAATGAAAGGTAGATGAAATGATGATCAATTTGTATTGTTCCCTATATGGAAGTTTTGTAGATGTTTTTCCTATTAAACTGATCTTTCATCCAAGAAGTTGAGAGTTCTTTTCTATGAACTTTTCTAGTACACTATTTTTCTTAAATGGTTCTAAATATCTTTTCTCTCTCTTTTTTTTTTTTTTAAACACTGTCAAACGTTGTACATAATTATTTTTTGAATGGGGCACATAATTATTATTTATATGCACCAAAAAAAAATAATAATAAATAATAAATCCTCTTATGACCCACTTATTGTGCTTTCATCACTCCTGTCAGGGATCATTGCGTATCTCATATTGTCGGACGTACTCTCTGTCTTATTAAAGAATAATATTATTTATTTAGACAATAAATAAGTAGCACTATTCAAAATGTATATCCAATCCATTTGTAAGAGTACAAGATTGATCGTTTCATAGTTTGTTAAAAAAATTTGTTGATGAAAATTTCTGAAAAAGTAAATGAATGCTTGGGCTCTTTAGCCTTTGGTTTACCTGATATACTTCTACCCTACGCGTTAAATTTCTCTGATGGCTCTTCGGCTTTTGCTAATAGAAAACGTGTAATAATAAAGAAATTAGTATAATTCTGCCCGTTTACCAGTCACCATTAAGTGGAAGTTAATAAATCCTTCCCAAGCAAGTTTACGAGTCTCCCCGTTTACAAACTCCTCTCTTATTATTTTTGCACGTCCGTAGAGAGTACGCTCTGGGGGAAAAAAGAAAGAGCAATGGAAAGAGGAGAAAGCTCCGACTCCAAATCCTGCGACGATGATGTCTGGGCAAAACTCGGTAAGGGAAAAAAAATTAAAATTAAAATCTTGGTTTCTTGAATTTGCGAAATTCTTGTTTTCTTGAATTTAAAGACTCCAACTTTTTCCTACTAATTCTGTATGGAATTTGGGTTATGGGTCTATCTCCAGTTTCTGGTTGATTCTAGGTTGAAGGTTACGTTTTTGTCATAACCCCCAATATTTGCCTTGCATGTCTGTCTACATTGTTCGTTTTATGTAGAAGTTTAACCACTGTATAATCTGATCATTCCAATTTTCTTGATAGCGTAGTGAATGCAGCTCTGGGACTCCTGATTTCCCTCTACGTTTTAGAGGAAAAAAAAGAAAAAAGAAAAGAAAACAAAATTTGAAACACTATGATCTGGGTTTCAACTTTTGTAAAAGTATAATTATCTTACCAGAGTGTAATCAAATTTGAAACGTAGGAGTTGGTTGAAGAGTGGGTTTGTTTCTGTTTTTAAATATTGATTTTAATTTCTGAATGATATATGTACCAAATTCAATTTTGATAGAATTTTTGTTTTTACCAAAAAGTTGCATCTTTACCTTTTCAGTCCCATTGAGCTCCCAATATCCAGAGATTGAATTGAGGTCAGATGAGATGGTTATATGCTCAGAGGTTAAGAGTTCTTTGGATGAAAAGCTAGAATGGTGTAAGATAACAAGGAACAAAGATCAAGTTTCCGCCATAATGAGAAACAAGAGGTATGTGTCATGGTGCAGAACTTTGATTCATTTTCTCTTGTGGACAGTGGTCAGTGAAGGTTCACAGTCAGGATGCAACTAGATTGTATCTTATAGGGGTTAATATATAGCTATGAAGATGGGCTTTTGGTGAATTAAATTAGTAGGTAGTTGTTGATTAACATAGTAGTGGCCGGTGGAGATATATCATGCCTTAAATATTAACATAACAATCTTGCTATCCTGTAAAAATAGTGCTGGTTAGTAACTGTACATTCCTACATGTTATGCAGTCCTTGTTAAATTGCTTTTCTTGAAATCAATTATTTGCTAGTTTCATTTCCAACCACACATATTCGAAAAAGATATATTATTTTTAACATTTCTCCATAATTTTCCATATTTTCTAACCTGACATTCATCAAAGATATCACCTTTTAAAAATTACTTACTAAAATCAATTTCATGCACCTGTTCCAAAATTTCCCCTTTTTTGACATCTCTCTTCCTGCAAGATAGTTCAAACTCGATACTTGTTGATGAGAAGTTGGTCGAAGATGATGATACTACCATCATTAGGTGCGGAAGTGAGATTATTCTGGGTCCTGACCCTGAAGGTGAGAGTTAGTAGTAGGTTATTTCTTTCATTATTTGTTGTGTTTGTATTTGTTTATTCCGGAAAGACATTGCAAACCATAAGTAGTTATCCATTATCAGTAGTTATCCTTACATATATATATATATATATATCTCATAATTTGCAAATATCATATTAAAGTAGTTTACTTTTAATATATAGTTTTTATACATTGCACAAGCATCTCCAATATCCTGTTATCAAGAACTTTGCTAATCTCTTGCCATGATGCACAACAGTCCTAGGGCTGCAGGACTTCTCCTACATTTTTTTTTTTTTGGCGGGTGGTTGGGGGGGTTGTAATGAAGAATAGATGGCACCCTGCCTTGTATTTCTGAAAAAATGAGCAATTTTTTATCATAATAAATGGAGAATTTTTTTTAAGTATACTTTCATGTGGGAAATATCAATGTTCGTGGGTGAAAAGGTCGTATTGGTTTTAATTTAATACTTAATATTTACCTTTAAAATAAATTATTTTCTATATGGATTTTTTTCCCCAATTTTCCCTGTTTCCCCAGGGTTTTAACCAGTTTGACTGGACTTTTGCCTTTCTGGTCCCCATTTTTCCCCTGGTTTTGGGGTTCCATGTTTTTTCTTTCAAACGGGTTGGTCCAGTCCGGTTCTCTAAACTCTGGGAAATATGAATAGCTTGGTTGCTGTTGTTCACTCTTTAAATTTTAAGACTCTTGCACGGTCATTGGTCAAAGATGTTAGCCTCTTACATAGAACATGACCATGTTTTTGTATTGCTTGAACTTTACATAGGTTATCTGCTGTCTGTACACTAAGCATGGGCTGTAACTTATTTGTCCCTTTTTGTTGCCAGATTCCATGACATACAGGTTTAGAGTAATACCACCTGAAAAATCTTGTGGCAAACAGCTGAAGGTGAAGAGATTATGGGAGTACCAGAATCTCCTTTCGTTATTTGTTATTTTTATTTTCGGCTTTACTGGAACCTTGGTTATAAATTTGGATTTTTCAATTGTGATTCTGTTTATGATCAATATAAAAATGTAATTGTGTCTACCAGGTTCTTCTTGATCCAGAACATGCAAAGTGCTCTATCTGTTTGAACATTTGGCATGATGTTGTCACTGTGGCGCCATGCCTTCACAATTTCTGGTCCATAACTGAAACTCTTCTTTATGATGGGATTGTCTTTCGATAATCTTGATATATGATTAGTTCTTTCTCATATAACAGCAATGGATGCTTCTCAGAGTGGTTAAGACGGTGTGAGAAACATTCAAGTGTTTTATGTCCCCAGTGCAGAGCAGCTGTACAATTTGTTGGGAGAAACCATTTTTTGCATAGTATTGAAGAGGTATGCAAGTATATGCTGCACTCTTTCTGGGAGGGATTATTGTTGTACAAATTATCTTTTACCATAATGGTTTCTATACATCTGAATTTTTTGTGTTTTTGACAGGTCCTAAATTTCTATGTTTTCGTGGGCTCTTTGCAAATTTATTAATATACAAATGTAAAATAAGTAGAATGTAGAATTGTTTTAAATGTAATCATTTCTCTTTTTCTATTTCAAAATAGAAATTGGTAAAATAATTTTCATCCACATTTTATGGACCCATGTGTACTACACACCTCCTCCACTCACGTCCTCTCATTTCATTTATATTTTAAAATAGAAAAAAGAACCTAACAGGCTTTTAGTTTCCATATCCGGTTCAAAGTTTTAGCTACAGAAAAATGAGGGGGGACCCACATAATCAAATGGATATTAAAGCGTGTGGTAGAAGAAAGAGGGCTAGTTGAAATTTTAATTCTGATGACAAATTGTAAAGCACATAAGTTACTGATCTTTAAAAGCATCACTGGGGGATTAAAAAAAGATAAAAATAATACACATGAATTCACAATTTTATTTATGCAACATTTTTGTAATGTTTTCTGCTCATTGACATGTGTGTATTTCTATACAATTGAGAATATGTTCTTTTATACCTTTTCTATTTTCACATTTTTATACTCTGTTTATTCTTTCATGTAGCTTGGTTATAGCTCTGTGACAACTTATTTTTCTTGAACTTATGTGTGCAGGATATCCTACAATCTAATACAATTTAGAATATATCTTTTTATCTCTTTTGTCCTTCTGCATTTTCATGCCCACCTTATTCTTTCCAGTAGTTTGGTTAGAGCTCTGTGACAGGCTTACAGCTTTTTTTTTTTTCTTGAACACGTGTGTAGGATATACTACAATCTGATTATTCTCTAAGACGCCCAAGCGAAGAAATTGCACTTCTAGACTCCTGTGCATCAATCAAGTCACCTCTTGTAAGTAGAACCTTTTCTTGCTGGAAGAAGAAGTATCCCAGAACTTTGGATTTATTTCATCAATAATTTCTGTCTATTCTTTGTATTTTTATTTTTTTCTTTATAACTTTGTATCTTTGATAGCTGTTAAGTTGCCATTTCTAGTGTTTGCACTTACTTATGTGTTGAATCAAGTTATCTTATTTTTCAGTGGGACAATACTAAACTAGAATCGTTAGGTATCACCGTAAAGCATTTGATATTGATATCTTCTTTCACTAATCACTCTTGAAATTAACTAGTAAGGCCTGAATGGTTTTGATTTTCTCAAAACCCATTCTCACTCAAATCCATTTCTACCCACTCATTTATTCATTAAAATAATTTACATGTAAATTCGTAACTTTTCCTTAATTTTCAACCACATTCTCCCAAGAATCACTTTTCACAAAATGAATTCTCAAAAAATAAAAATCATATTGGTCTAAACGTAGTGCAAGAATTAAAGGAGAAATCTAAACTATGCTTTCTATATCGTTTTGACTTCCTAATCTGCTTAACTTTCTTGTATGTCTCTGTAAGATATCAGAACTTGACATTTTCTTTGGTAGTATTAAGATGTAATACATGTATTTTTATTTGAGTTATGTAATGATGTATCATGAGCATACTTTTTCTGTTTATTTTCATCTCTAATGCTTCTCTGTTTTCTCATGGTATGAAGTTCCATCAATTTTTTGATTCTTCAACTATTTGGCATTTGATATAACTAACACTTGGTTAGTGTTATCAGCAATGTTTTTATCCAAATGGCTTCAAATTTGTTGAAGCGTCAGAAAATGGTTTGATGTTGAATAAAATGAGATACTTCATACACCATTGATTTACATTTTATAGTCCATAAACTTGAATTCCTTTCATCCT
The DNA here is from genome assembly GCA_963692815.1 of Nyctanthes arbor-tristis. Taxonomy (NCBI): domain Eukaryota; kingdom Viridiplantae; phylum Streptophyta; class Magnoliopsida; order Lamiales; family Oleaceae; genus Nyctanthes; species Nyctanthes arbor-tristis. The sequence goes on along the minus strand of CAVNYN010205973.1, from coordinate 14,276 downwards.
TTTATGGACAACTAACTTGGTTCTGCTTTCTTTGGCTTTTAAAATTTGTTTGAATTTCTCTCTATCTTCAAACAATACATTTGTATAGCTACTTCACTTTACTCTGTTTCTTCTATTGAAGCCTGTATACTAGGTTATCATGAGTTTAAATCACTTATTTTTGGGCTGGCTGACTTAAAAAACCTAATTACATTCAACATGAGGACAATAAAGATGTTAAATATCTTGCTTTATATTATAAATTCTTCTGTTTTATTTACACACTTAGCTGAAACATCAATCTGAGACATCAACCTGAAGTGATATTTATAATGGCTTCCTAATATACAACATAGGTTGTTAACGGTGGAAGAAAATCTCGGCAAAAAAGGTTGCGCTCTCCACCTGGCGAGGAGATCAGAGTGGATTCTACATGCCCCCAGTGTGGTAATTACAAACTATACTAAAATTAAAGTATCAATAGTTTTGCAAATTGGCTTGGCACTGGCAATACATGGATCCTTGACAACTTCTTTCTAAATTGAAGATGTGATTTTGATGTATTCGAATGGCACTTATTTGAATTGTAAATTCTTAGTATGGATCGTAAAGTATCCTTATAATGCTTCTCTATTGACAAATTTAGACTTTATCTTACATCTTTTATATATTAATTCTTCTTATGTGTGTTACAGTCAATGAATATGCCGGGTTCCGGTGCAACCAAAGCACAATTCATCTGCAATGTCATTCTTGTGGTGGAATGATGCCTTCCAGATCAAATAGTGGCGTCCCACAACACTGTAATGGCTTACCCATCCTTGTAATCATTGTTTCTTAACTTGTTTGTTTCACTTAATTTTACATCTGTTACACTGGATAAGAGTTTCTATGACAAAAGAATCTGAAAATGATGAGTGCCAATTTTTATTTTCTTGCCTGAGACAGATTTGAAGTTGTCATTAGGAAGTTTTCTTGACTTTTTAAATTTGATTCTGTCAAGTTAGAGTGTCCAAGATTTCAAGTCTCTCTGCAGTCGTCATTTATCACATGCCAATTGTTTGAGACTGGAGGATGAGTTTAATTTATGCAAGAGAATGATGCCGACAATAGCTTAAAAACACTTAAATATGTTATCTTAACAATGTCCCGCATTTGGAGTAATTTGCATGAAATTTAGGCTGAAACTTGTGTATTCTTTAAGTCAGCTGTCAGAATTTTCATATTTTGGATTTTTAATATTTCCAGGATGCGGAATTCTTTGTCTTGTGATTTTATATCTAAATTTATTAGCATTACAGAATCAGTCTCAGAATTATTTAGTCTGGATTTTCTTGGTAGCAGATTCTTGTTCTACTTGGAAAAGATGTTAGGCTAGTGTATCTCTCTTTCTCTCCTCCTCTTTACAACACAGATCTCTATCCATCAGCTTGAAGTTCTTTTATTTGTGAATGGGACAACCCTTCCCTTTTCTTTTCATTTTTTTTTTTTTTTTTAATATAACGAAGGCCACTGGGCCACTATAGTGGCTTATTTTATTCATAAAATGGAAGAGAAAATACGACTTATGAGGGGGGCTAAGCCTAACCTTCAGCCAATGAAAATAAAACTACTAACTCCAACATTGCAACTTACTAGGAGAGTACATAATGAGATGATCTAGGAGAATAACGTTCTAACTTCTTCTTCCGCCTCCCTGAGTTGTACCTGTGCTTTACAGCAAAAGACTCAAAAGCAATGTCAGCAAGATCAACGCCACAAGGATCCATTGCTGTCTCGCTTGGTGTACCATCTGTATTAGCTTGCACTTTGTCCGCATGTGGATGGGGTGATTCCTGATTGGTTGATTGAGATGAGGTAGCAGGCCCTTTTGCTGTATCTAAAATACCTTAGAAGACATAACTAACTCATCTGCCACTTTCTTCAACCCAGGACTAACTGTCAATTTATGCTTCTTGAAGTACTCCAAAAGTTCCTTCTTTATAGGAGCCTTACCCATAACTAGTCGAGTTTCAGCTTCCACCTCATTTTGAACTTTAGTCACCGAGCTCTGAACAACCATTCATTTATTTCTGTAAATTCTAAAACCGCATTGTTTGCCAATTATGGTGTTTCTACTAATTGAAATCTTCTTGAACTGGATAACGGAAGATTTTGACACTGCAATACCATCAATTATATGTTTTAAGGTTGTTAATCTTTTGTGAACAATTCCATTCGTTTGTTGTATGATGCTGCATTAGTTACTAATTTTCTATACACGATGTGACTATGAAATTTGAGAATTATAATAACGTATTGCACTATAAGCTTTTTGTCTTTTCCAGGTTTGGGATGTGACAGAGCATTTTGTGGTGCCTATTGGCACACTCTAGGTGTGTCTGGAACCTTTGAGCACCCAGTATGCAGGGGTGAAACTCTAAAACCAGTAAGTGCTTTTGGGTTCTATTTTATGCTAAAGCACTTGTCCTGGAAATGAATCCTTCTCACCAGAACTCCATAATAAGAGTACTTAAGTGTTTTCAAGTCATCAACCGTTGCCACAATCGGCTAATCTCAGAACTTATTAGAGACATCAGAACCTCTAAAAATTAGAAACTCAGTACAACATTTTAAAGCCTAAAATATGACCTTGAATGATGAAAATTTTTTAGAAGTGAATTTTTTCAGAGAACGTGTGGTTGAAAATGAGTTTGAAGAAAATAACTTGAGAAGTAGAATCATACAGGCGCTATATTGTGCCATTTCCTGAAGGCAAAACATGTAGGGGCCAGATCAGACTTAAATTTAACTTTCTAGGATGACATAAAGTCTACTGTGTTGATTTGGCATCAACTGGTTTCCCTTGCCTTATCTAATATTATCTGCTTTGTGTCTTATCATGTCTATTATCTACCTTCCACTGTAAAGTTCAAGAAAATTTGTTCCGTGGGGTGCTTGTTTGACTGCTGAGCAGAATAACTATACATCTGTTCTCATGTATGAATATGATAATTGTTGTCATTTGTTACAGTCACACCATAATGTGAGCAACATGGCGAACAATAGTTTTTTTTTTTTTTTTTTGGCCTCCCCGGGCCACCCCCCGAAAACAAAAAAAGTATGAGATTATTTTTTCATTTAACATTTGTGGCCATTTGTAGATCTCAGAGCGTACTATCGCAAGGATTCCATTTTTGGCTCATGAGAAGAATTGCCATGAACAATATGTATGATGTTTCTTGTTCTTTGTTGGGATTTGGATATGTCTTGTTTATATTTATCTATTAATTTATTACTGTACAGATTACAGAAAACTGTATCAGTCAGATGGGAAAGTCATTGCAGGATATCATTTCAGAATGGATCACAAAGATGAATAACAGGGAAATAGGTAGGAATGATTCTTATTTGAAACTCACACAATGAGCATACACATGCACACTCTCTTCAAGCTTTCCATTTCATAATTTTTGTCGAGATAAAGGTCCAGTAATTATGGTGTGATATGTTCGTCTTGACACATTCTTTGTGTGCGCTTGCACCTTTGCTAGCTGACGTGCTTGTGCATGTTATTGTATGTGTAGTTAGAGTAATATTTAATTATAAATGAATGTCATACCCAACTTTGCTCTTGATTTCTTTAGGGCCAGCAAATTTATACAACTCACATATGTAAAAAGAGCTTATTATTTCTTAATCTTTCCATAAAATTTCTACCAAATGAAGTGTGTGACAATATAATCTTTGTACAGCATGCCCCATTAAGAGTTGCCTTGAAGGAGGATAAAACATGGGTGGTAGTTGCTTAGTAATTGAGAACTGATAGAAAGTGGTGCTTGGGAAATTGATTTGTCAAATTATCGTACTTGTATTGCAGATAGAACGAGGATGCCGTTGAATCATGCTGAGATGATAACTGCTCAGACACATGTTTGCAAGTGAGCTCTAATTTTACTCATTGAAGATACTGTACACTGAGTATGGTGACAGATGAACTTTCTTGGATGCAGTGAATGCTATGACAAATTAGTCTCATTTCTCCTATACTGGTTCCGGATCACGTTGCCAAAACATGTAAGAGATCCGCTACCTACCTTAATCACTTGCCCATCTTTTACACTCACAGTTCCATTTTTATCATAACTTATTGTTTATTGACGACTAGTAAAAAAACATAGACCTCCTGTTATTGATTATGAAGGGATGGTGTTCTATTGAGTTTAAACGGTTATTTATTTATATGGAAGGCTAGAAGGGTGACCTTAGTAATACACCCCCAAAAAAAGTGGTGAACGCCCTCTGCAAGAAGCTCTGTCTGAAATATTAAATCTACTATGGCTTATAGTACATATTTCACGGAAAAAAATATTGAATCTAAGCCAAAACAACCTAGAAAAATCTCGTTTCTTTTCGTGGATGTACTGCTTCTTTTTACCTGCATTCCTTAAAGGGGGTGTTTGATGAGCATGGTGAAATGAATACTTGAACCTTAATATGAAGCACTATGATACTTGGGAGCATTCGTGGGCGTTGTATATGATGAAAAGAACTGAGTAATTTTTATACACTCATTTGTGTCTATGCTTCATCTCTCTTCCTGTGTCCACTGGTTTCCAATAAGTTACTTAAGCAATTGATTATGGTTTCAACGTTTGGTTGAACTTGTGTTTCCTTGTGCAGTTTCTACCACCAGGAGCCCTGCAAAGGGAAAACTGCTGGTATGGATATGCCTGCCGGACCCAGCACCATAACGAGGAACATGCGCGCAGGAGAAATCATGTTTGCCGTCCAACAAGGGGTACCCGTACATCGTAGTGAAGTCCAGTTTCAAACTGTCTAATGTGTATTGTATAATAATTTCTACTCCATTTTCAGTATCTAATTTCGTTCTTGGAAGGTTTGTCATTCCTTTGTTTGTGCAAGAGACATTTTGATGATCTCTCTCTACGACCAAGAGTGAGTGTGTGTAGTGAGATGTGTGTAAAAATGTAAAAAAGGTAGAAATGATTAGTTAGTGGTAAAAAGATGGGAAGTTTGATGTATACTCGATAATTTTTCTACAAAACCGAAGTTGGTTCTGTTAATCTGCGTGCGTGCAGAGTTGGCATTATCTTATTCATTTATTAAATTTAAAGTACATTAGTGGGGTTTATTATTTTTACACATGTCATATGCCAACTCTAAACGCAGGTGCATTAATAGAACCAACTTCAGTTTTATAGAAAAATTGGTATACTCGAAGGGATATGGGAAATATTGATTCTATCTCTAAGAAATACTTTACACGGTAGTTCCTTTTTTTTTTTTTTTACTTTTAAATGTTTAAAAATGTGCTCTAATAGAATATTTAAATTGACTTTTCAAAATAAAGAGTGAGGTTTGGCTTAATGATGACAAAATAATCTGCATCTACACTTGACGGATACTAAATACAAATGGTAAAAAATTGTCAATTCGCGGGATCGGCGGGTCGGATTGGATTTTTTGATCCGCCCTGCGCCGCAGATGTGGATCGGCACCAATATGCCCCAGCCCAACCTGTTTAAAAAACCTTAAAAATTAAAAAATTTGTACAATAAAAAATTCAAAATTTGCACAATTAAAAAATCAGAAACAGAACTCTCGAGTCCCGATCCCTTGCAGCACACCACTCTGAGCCTGTCTACTTTTTCCTCTTTACAGGACACAACTCAGCGACCTCAATCGCGGATTTCGGCCGCCAAAAGTTGGAATGGAGAGCCCCTAGCAGGGATATTATATGGTGTCTAATGGATACACTGGCAGCCTCGTATTGGATGCATTGGAGGCTGGAGGTTACCACATACTCCGTTGAATACTATAAATAGTGTCCAATGTACTCTATATAAAGACCGTCCCATAGCCATGATTCCATGAACCTATCTTATTGGTGAAATCTTTCTCACCTAAGGGATGCTCTAATAAAAAAGTTATTAAAAAATAGGATAAATGAGAGATAAGTGACAAAGAAGAAAGAAAAAATTGCAAAACGTTTTATTTTTTTTCTGTCTCTCTTTTTTGTGTGTCTATTTATCACACACACTAGAACACTTAAATTGAATATTGCATTAGAGATGCTCTAGTAGAGGCTACCATCAAATTCGTTTATGGTAATTGTATATACTCGTAGAATAACAAAATACTTATATTTATCTGTCAAATATAACCTAGGATCCAAAACAATCGCAACAGCTAAAATATTCCATAATACATCATTCCAATGTATCTGTTAAATTATTTTTTTCCTTACTAGAAAGCATCCATTCTAATCTCAAAACAAGTATTACTCCAATTTTATTTTATTTATTATTTAGAAAAGTAGTACTCCAATTTTCAATTAACAACTTTGACAAACTTCTGGGAAAATCATATTTGCTATAGGATCAACATTTTACAAAGTCTTGGGCGCTGTCCTACTCTGATACAAATAGGGTGATATGTTATTACACTAAATGACTGATGTGTAGAAATAGAAATAGGACAAGTGACAATAAAGAGATGTGGTTTTATTTTTTGTTTGTCCATGTAAGAAGTTGACCTGATAATATGTCAACCAATGTGCTCTTCCGATCTAGAATTTATTTATTTATTATTATTACTTTTTTTGTCTATACATACTCTTTATAGTTTATACTAAAGTTTTTCTTTCTGCTCTTTCATTCACATCTCTTAATAAATTTTAATTAATGTAACCAAAAAAATAAATTTTTCATATACTTTTATATATCAATGGAGTCTCACGTAGAACCAATTGTCCTAACCACAACTTGGTTTGGTTCACAGATCTCTCCTTACCCAGTTAAAATTCAAATTCCCCACCTCATTGATGATATATCAGTCATTATTTATTTGGTTACATGAAACTAAAAATAAGGATAAAGGAGTGAAAAAAATTAAATACACCCTCATCAATAAAGTAAATAAGCTATAATTTGGGGAGTCAATCTTTATTATGAGATGGAGATAGTGGGGATAAGATTACACACATATACGCATTCAACCTATATGAATGCATCCAAATGAAAAGCTACAACATGCAGCCACATAGCAATGAGTCTTTGATCGGACACTCCGACCAAATTACTAAGAGAACACCTTTTTTTATATCTAAAGGCTCCAAGTTACTAATTTGTATTATTTTACTAATTTATCATCATTTAATAATTAGTTAAAACAATAAATTTTAAATTTTACTCATTAAATAGGCGTAAATCCGTAACACAGATTGCAAAATTTATCTTTTCAATACAATTATTAATCTGCGTAAAAAAATAAAAAAAAAAAAAAAGAAGTGGGCTATATATATATATATATATATTTGGGATCAGAGGGAGTAAATGATTTGGGATTTAAAAAAAAAAAAAAGTCAATCTTCATGGGAAGAAGAGAATCATGTTAATTGATTAATTAATAAAATCGCATTAAAACCCGTCAAAAGTATTCAAACCGATACCCGCACACACACACAATTAAGACCTGTAAGTAAGAGTCTAAGGGATAATAAGCATTTTTTTTTCAATAATTCACAAGAAATAAAGTGGAGTTGATGACCAGGATGAAGAGCTTGCTAATTCCTCTCCCCGGCCGGTGTGGCATTCTTGTCAAGCTTTTTAACTCCATCTATAGGTACATTTCTGAAAAAATTAATGTCTTCTTTTCAATTTAATTTAGTTAAGTAGATGATTAATGTTTTCCCAATCTTTGATCATATATATTAATTTTTGTTCAGGAGATTTTTGCCCTGTTCACTTTGACATGTATAAAGTTCGATGCGTTCCTTATGGAAATGGTGCATGTTTGGCTATGAATATACAATTCGGGATTGTAGATGCACACAAGTTTCTGCATATATAAGCCATTGTACATGTTCTACTAAGTGTATTTCTTCGCAGGCCTTGATTGTACTCACTTGAGCTGGGTTGAAGAGTGAGTACTCGCCGGACCCCGGCCTTATATCGCCGATGGTGCAATTTAAGAATTATATCGTAATAATAATAATAGTATGATTATACAAATTTAATTGCGGTTACTTGTTGATGAGTAATGGATTGTAACTGATACAATTTTTATGAAACCATAATACCAAAAAAAAAAAAAAATGTTTATGTATCAACCTGCATCCAAATAACTGATTACAATACGCTTAAATGTTTATTTATAATTTGTGATATAAAAATTTACCAAATGATACTCCTGGCAAGAGCAGATTCTTGCACAGATTCTAATTCTAAAGAAAGAAGAGTCCCGCTATTTTCAATTGACAACTTTGACAAATTTTTGGGAAAATCATATTTGCTATATAGGATCAATCTTTTACAAATTTTTTTGGGGCTAGGCACAGTCCTACTCTACTACTAATAGGGTGACATGTTATTATACTAAATAACTGAGGTAAAAATAGAAAATAGAGATAGTATAGGTGCCAATAAAGAGATAATATATTGTTATTCTTTATTAGTCCATGTAAGAGGTAACCATATAATGTGTCAACATATTGGAACGAGGTCTTTTTTGTTCGGACATGCTCTTTACAATTTTCTTTCCATAGGTGCCACAATATAAGCTTATTCTTGCATTGACATCTCTTAATAAATTTTCTTAATAAATTAATTTTTTCATATGCCTTTTTATATCAATGGAGTCTGACATAGAATCAATTGCCGTGACGACAACTTAGTTTGCGGATCTCCTTACCCAATTAAAATTCAAATTTCCTCCTACCTCATTGATCATATCAATCATTATTTATTTGTTTGCATGAAACTGAATAAGGATGTATGAGAGGAAAATTAAATACACCCTCATCAATAAAGGAAATAAGCTATAATTTGGGGAGTCAATCTTTACTATGGGATGGAAAAACTTAAATACACGATAAAAAAATAGTGATGTTATTTATCTAGATTAGAGACTGATATCTACTCGGTATCACTATATTGGAGGATTAAATCTATGGGGGTCCTCATTTATTCAATAATCAATAAGAAGAGACAACTAGACTAGAGATTGGTCTCCAGTCTCGATAAACAACATTATTTATAAAAAAAATGTTACTTCCATTGAATTATTATATTCCACCCCCACAAAATCAAATATTCTCAAAATCATGCATAAGAATATACATGATAAAAATAAAATTTTTCAGAAAATGAAATATATATATATATATATATAAATTTGTAAGAAGCCTTTTTTTGAGAAAATTTTCCTTGAAAAGATATATATGATAATCCCCGTGTAGATTAATGTTATCTCCTTTTTGCCGGTCAAGGTAATATGTATATCTCATTAATTTATTATTACAAAAAAAAAACCTTGTCTGTATTTTTTTTTTAATTTCATTTAAATGCTAAGTTATGTTTTCTTAAGTAAAATTATACTCTATTTTTGTTCAGGAGAATACACCCGGTGCCACTGCATGTATGCGTGCGTGTTATGCGTTAGGGAAAAAATTTTGGTACTCCAAGACTAGAGTATCGACTCCAGTTTCCAATTGAGAATTTTATTTCACAATTTCTTCAGAAAATCATATTCACTATAATATACAAATTTTTGGGGGCTAAATTTATTATTCTTTTTTTGACAATTAGTACTGCACTCGTGCGTTACATGGGAAGACATTCTAAAAGTGATAAGCAAAAATGGAATAAACTATCAAGTAACAAATATTTAAAAATAAAAAAGAATCCAATATATATTCCATTGTACTTTCAAAATGAATAATCTCTAATATATTGATCAACTTGATGATATAGGCTTGTGTCAAACAATTAGTCTCGATCTGACACTATATGGTATGGCTTGACCATATAGTATCTTAATAAAATTTTTTCCACTTCTTTCGGTATATTGTGGAATCCTAAAATTCATTGGCTATAACACTGTTTATGAGAGGAAATTAACAAAAGCTAATATCGTTATGATGCATTTATAATTCCCCAATTGTTCTTGAGGGATTAAACTAAAACATTTAGTACCGAGTCATTTTATCTTTCATTTTTCTTTTTAATATTTTTTTTGACAAAGTAATATAATAATTTGGACCAATTTATAAACAAGTTTCTATTATATATGTGAACCTAATGAACATGTTCTAATTAAACCTATAATAATACCCAACAATCTATATACAAATAATATTTATGATGTTATAAAATATTTCCATACATTTCGTTAAAAAACTCATAATATATATAGTTGACAAAACTGATTTTGTACATTATGTGCTTACCAAAAAAGAGGTAATGAAGGTAAAAATAAGAAACTTATTCAAAAATAACAAAGATTTCAGTGGATATTTTAAAAAGTTACCAACATATTGGTTATATCTAAATTTCAATAAGAACTCAATTTAAAAAGTGAGTCTTTTCTTGATCGCTCAAGCCAAATTAAAACTCTACATTTTGGGTAATCAATCATCATAATTGCTCTTCATTGAAAGCCATATCATTCAAAAATAAGTGTAAAAACTTAAATATTATGCCACAATGGTAAGAAATTCAGTCTAGCACGTGGCCCTGAAGCCAGTTGTATTCAAATCCTCTATTCTCCAACTTTCTGAGAACATAAATGAATCCATATTCATATATCCCTGTAAAAGATAAGGAAGCAATAATAATAATAAATGCGTGATTTAACTTTCAAAAGATTACATCTTTGATTACGAAATACCACCAATCATACTTAAAAACTTCTAGTACTTCCTTATAAGATTTTCTTAGTTTATTTTCTACCACGCCATAGTTACATAAAATATAAAAATTAGCCAATAACACTTGATCATCATTCAATAACATCAGATTCTAAAGGATAAATGAAAAAAATTCTGAAGCTTTCAATCATATGCTTTCAAAGCAGCACAAAACGTGGATACCAAATATTACATCAAAAATCTTTCATGTAATTTAAGAGAAAAAAAGACAGGACTTCAATCATCACCTGTGTAGCCACGACTGCCACTATATGAGTCAAACATGAAAACTTCCCCTAGTCAAGAACGACTATATCCATGGAAACTTGAAACAACTATAATATTAGATTAGATTTATATAACAGAAATTGAAGTAGGCATATTCATGTCCTTTGTTAAAATAAATGTGTCAAACCTATACAAAGAATTCACAAATAAAGAATGCATGTGCCTAGGAAAAATATTTGAAGTAAAGAGTACGACTCTAATTCGAGATAGATAAAAATATCATAAATCAGTTTGTATTAGTCAACTAAAGCGATGACAATATAATATCCAGATAGAGTAAGATCTGACATTTCTTATAAACTAATAGATCTACACTATAAATAAGAGAGATTGTGTCATATATTAAATCGATATAGCAAAGATAATTCAGAAAAATAAATAGTTGAGAGATTTATTGAAAGCTTTAATTCAAACGACCAAATTTTTTAAAAATGGATAATCCAACTAATTATTTCACCATCCCAGCATTCTTCTACTTGTTTAATATCTTTTTAAATTTACTTTAAGTATTTAGACCAAATTTTTGAATCCACCACAGTCTCTAGACCAAATTCTCAAACAATCAAACCCTGAAATCAATAGTCTAAGTCCATATGAACTCTTATTTGTCAAAGAAAATAAATCGCCAAGATTTTAACATTGATTTAGAAATTAAGATGCGTTATCACAGAGATTTTAGCACGGATTCAAGAAATTAAAATGTGTATGGCAGAGATTTTAGAACAGCGGAGTAGGAAATAATCAAAAATACAGAGAGAATTAACAATTAGAACAGTAGATTAGGAAATAAGAATCTTTAGGCACTCGAAGGGAAAGATGGGAAGAAAGAGAAGGGAATTTGCAACGAAAACTGGGGAAAAAAGCAGGGGCGGGGCCAGGAATTTTTCTCAGTGCGGTCAGAATTTTTTTTTTTTTAAGAGGTGTGGTTGAAAACTTTACAAATGGTCTAATAAAGAGATATCCATGTAATAACTAATAAACACAAATTTAATATGAGTGTCCTTTTAAAACAAATATATATAATAATATGTGCATATTAGGATGTACAGATTCTCATATCGGGCTATATAATAATAAATAAAAAAATGTTGAGTGTTATAAAAACATTGGATGTTAGAAATGTAATTTTCAAAGAGAATTAAATTGTGTCCTACATCGGGTTGATAGCAAATAATGGTTGAAGGTGTACTTTATAAAATTAAAATGGAAGATATGTGATTTAAGGTGGATGAAATCCCACATCGGATTAAGAAAATAATATTATTTGGCTGAGTCTATATAAAAGTGAAAGTTGGAATGCATTTAACATAATTTTTATTGGCCTAACTATTGATTTTTAGCCCAATTGCAGTTAAAAGTTTTTTTCTATATAAGATAATTGATTTTGAGCTCGGGAAAATAGTGCAGTCGGCTCAAAAATTAAATGGGCTGTGGCAGGAGGTAGTGCGATTCATAAAACGCAATGGTCCTTAATGAGCTCTGTTACATCACAAAAGGTACAGTAAAAGATTGACCACGACAGTTACAACACTGAAATGGGCAAGAAAAATAAGAAGGCAATTTAAGTGCCTTTATATATATTTATATATTACAGAGGGATTATAGGAAAATGGAATTGATCTCTAATAAAGAGTGTGAAAACACACACGAATGTCATTAGAGTACACGGAGTTGACAAATGATTTAGGATTTAACAAAAAAAAAATAGAGTCAATTTTTATGGAAAGGATAGAATAGTGATATATATTAATAGAATAGTGAAATTAATATTTTAGTTATCGGACAGAATCACATAATAATTGATTAATATAATCACATTAAATCCAGTCAAAAGTAGATATTCAAACCCTTACACACACACACACACAATTAAGACCTATAAGTAAGAGATAATAAGCATTTTTCTCTCATAATTCAGAAGAAATAAATTGGAGTTGATGGCCAGGATGAAGAGCTTGCTAATTCTTCTCATTTGTCTGGCATTCTTGTCAAGCTTTCTAACTCCGTCTTTAGGTACAGTTCTGAATAAATTAATATGTCTTATTTTCAATTTAATTTAATTAAGTAGATTAATGTTTTCTCACTCTTTGATCATATATACTAATTTTTGTTCAGGAAAAGTTTGCCCCGTTCACTTTGACATGTATAAAGTTCTATGCGTTCCATACGGAAATGGTGCATGTTTGGCTGAAGCGCAACGACGCTATGAATATCCAGTTCGGGATTGTAGATGCACACAAGTCTCTCCATATATGAGCCATTGTACATGTTCTACTGATTGTAGTCCTTTCCAGGCCTCGATTGTACTCGCTTGAGCTGGGTCGACGAGGAGTATTCTTCCGTCTCCGGCCTCATATCGCTGATGGTGCAATTTAATAATTATATTGTAATAATAACAATAATAATATATAATACTATGATAATACAAATTTAATTGCGGTTCCTTGTTGATGAGTAATGGATTGTAAGTTGAGAAAACTGATACAATTTTTATGAAACCATAATACCAAAAAATAAATAAAAATTAAAAAAAAAACTGTTTATGTATCAACCTGCATTCAAATAAATGACTACAATATGCAACTGCATAACCATAGAAGTGAATGATAATCACTAAGATTACACTTCTATGGGTTCCAAAAACGAAGTCTTTGATTAGCTGACGATGTTAATTAATCTTGTCATAATATGATAAAAGAGATCGTCCTCATTGGATATATTCACAGCCCCACAAAATCAAATATTCTCAAAATTTACGTATAAGAGCTAGATTAATATTGGAGGAAAATGTCAAGGGGAAAAAAGCTTAAGGGAATTTTTTTGGGGGGAGGGGGGTGAGGGGAGCTATTTTCAAATAATATATAGGAGGAAATATAGTGCTTATAGTGTTAGAAGATTTTTTTTTTTTAATTTTACAAATTATTTTGTCATTGCCTTTTTTTAATCATATAATTGATATTCAATTATTTACAAAATATTATCGTGTTTAATTTATTACATATATTTTTTAAGGTGAAAGTGAGGGGGGAAAAGCTAAATTTAGCCCCCCCTACTCTTTTGTTAGGTTTGTTGCCAAAAATAATTCAAAGTTGAAAAGGAAAAGGAAAGAGAAAGAAGAAGAATTCTAGGAGGAAAAGGAATCCAAATTATAGAAGGATTGTCTTGTCTTCCAAGGAAACGAAGCCTATAAATAGAGATGTTTTCTTCTTCTTTTATACACAAGTGGTACAAGCGAGTTGAGAGAAAAATTAGTGAGTCTAGCACCTTGAAGAGTTTTCTTGTAACTCTTCGTGGTTTGTTCGAAGGGTAGAAAATTAGG
>CAVNYN010205972.1:0-15271 GCA_963692815.1 Nyctanthes arbor-tristis | reverse complement strand
TTTTGAAAAAATCTTATCAATCTATACAAAAGGATTTTCATCAATGAGATGAGAGATGATTATAATATAATATTATTAATAAGTTCAAAATAATTTTACAAGTAAATTAGCATGACACTAGCAAGTAAAATCTTCATTTTTCAGTGATTTTATAAATGATTATATGGATAAAAAGTAAAAGCAAATTATGTAATTTTTTCCGTTAGATTTTTTTTTTGGTCACTAAAATTTATCTATAGATTGTACGACTATGATAAAAAATTTCATTTGATCAAAAGAAAATAATAATAATAGTAATAAACAAACAACAACTACTACTACAATAAGAACAAATATGATACCAAGAAACTTTTAAAATGCATTAATAAATTACATGTTGAGAACCTTCTAATTCAAACAAAAAAGTCTATTCAAATCCACTAAAAGCCGTGGCATAGAATTCCTTAGAATCTGCAGGATTCCGTTGAATTCTGCTAAAATTCATGAAATTCATGGTAATCTATAAATCCTTAAAAACACATACAATTCCATGTCGAGGACGCCCCCTTAGTATTTAGCCGCTTTTTGTCATTTACAAAGTTTAATTTTTAACTTCATTTTAACTTATAAATAAAAAGGTGTATTCTAACAAAATTAAGTCCTTTTGAGTCATTGAAACGTACAACATCACATTTACCCAAGCAACTATTAGAAGATTAACTTTTTTTTGCTATCCTTTTATTTGTCATTACTATAGATAGTCATGGTATTAATATGTAGCCTTGTAAGCATGATCATTCTCTACGTTAAATATAAAAGAGTTCTACAACTTCCCCATTCCTCTTAATCTTCTGCTATCAATTATCTTTTCTACCCTGTTAGGGGAAAAATCATTCCTAAAATTGTATACACATTAATACTAAGATGGCTATTAAATAAGTGTATTTGAATATTAGGATATTCAATGTTCCTATACTTATAACTATTTCAAGTTTATTGGTCCCTCACATTTTCATTTACTAGATGTAAAATTAAATAGATTCTCTGTTTTATGTTCAAACTAAGCTTATTTATCATTGTTTAAATTAGTTTAACAGATATATCAAGCTTTAATTGTAGTCCTATTGTAGGTTCTGTGCCCTGCTACAGAGAGCGAGAACTATAATTGTAGTTTGAATCCTGCTGGAGAGGATTAGACTCAGAAGGTGCTTCATCAGATATGGGAATTTCTCTGATTATTAGATGCCTCCTAATATAATTAACAGGGCTAGAAGGACCAATGGTCTCGAATCTGAGCCTGCTGTTAAGTTTGTCCAGATCTGGGTCATCATGAGCTATGAGAACTCTATGACCACAGGTTTCATAGACCTTTAATACAATCCTTTCCATAAAAGAGCCTACCAATAAGAGGCAAAGGATTTGTATTTTGCGTCACTATATCTGTTTTAGATGTCAGATATGGTAGACAATTTTGGAAATGGTTCAAATTCATATTCACCAGTTACGGGATCAACCCAATAAGGTGAATCTTCATTTGAACTGTCTCTAGGACAGTAAGGAATTGCAGGATGTGCCTGAGATTCCCATTCACTTGGACTTATAGCATCTGTAAGGAGGCTACAATAGAGTTGGTTAACTATGTTATGTTTAATAACATAATCATAGTAGAGAGGAAGATCCAACTGCTTTAAACAGCAGAGGAACGTCTATACACTTTGATCATGAAAATTGTATTCTTTATAAATACAATCTTTGGGAACAGAGTGTGAGTTAGGAGAGCTTGAGGCTTCTCCGTCTATGTTAAGAGTTTCCAAATTGGATTCTCCGTCTATAGAGTAAAGAGTTCCAGAAGAGGAAGCTCCGTTAGAGTTCTTTCTAAATTTTTCAGAAAGCCAGAGTACGACTTTATTGTTCATTATCTTATGAACTGGTACACAAGCACTCAAGCTTATGATCATATAACAAATCTCAAAACATGCAAATCACAGTGAACTCAAGCAGCCAGAAAAAGGTATAATAATAATAATTTAAATAATCATGCAAACAACCTTAAGTAACCACAGGCTGGATATCACACGTAGAACTCCACAAACGACACTAAGATCCTACTGTTCCAGAAGTTTAGAGGAGATCATCAACAGTTAGAGTTCAGCGGTGGTCGTCAACACAAAGGACCAAAGACAAAGCCTACTTTTTCCCCTCTTGGTACTTTTTCGGCAAAAACAATCCTGGACTCAGACCACATAACTTCTACCTCAAATCTCATAACTTCCACCAGTGAGACTAGTGAAGTGTTTATTTCAAGTGTGAGTAGGGTTACTTGTGAAAGCATAAAAATTTATTTCACCATTCTTTTACCTTTTAGAGGCTGACGGTGAGTTATTCGGATTTATTTTTTGGGAATTGTGTTCAGATCACTTGGGCTTATATACCATTGAGTGTATTAGCCACTCACGGCTAAGAGTAAACAACGAAAAATAAAAGAAACGATTTTTACTTAAGAAGAAAAAATTACAACAGTAAAGATATGCTATGTAAGAGAAGTGTGTGTGGAGGGAGAGAGATATGCATATCCCAGAGTGCTAAGTGACTGCCTCTTTTATAGACGAAGAGGGGTATTAGCTTACAACTTAAGCAATAACTATGATTGCTTAAAAGTCATAAAGTGCGACAGTATAAATGAAAAAGAAATCACGCGTTTTTGTCTGTTGCTTCTTTTTCAAAAGGTGAACAGCAACGTCTGTTGGATTCTTGCACCTTTGTCAAAAAGTGAATAGTGCCTAACAGTACGTGAATAGTAACTTGTCGGTTGCTTTTTGACTCTTGCACCGAAAGTTGTATTCCTGGTCACGCTTTCATTATTCACGCTCATTTGGAGGCAAAGTGTCCCTTTCTGGAATATCTTCCATTTCTTTATCTGATCCTGCTGAGGAAGATAGGTAAGGGTCATCTATTCTTGGGCCACTACTACTTCCAGAAGGTTGTCTTGAAGTATCGTGTGGTTCTGGTCTGTCCAGTTGCCTGGTTTAGCATCTTC
This sequence comes from Nyctanthes arbor-tristis, assembly GCA_963692815.1. Lineage (NCBI taxonomy): Eukaryota > Viridiplantae > Streptophyta > Magnoliopsida > Lamiales > Oleaceae > Nyctanthes > Nyctanthes arbor-tristis. The sequence goes on along the minus strand of CAVNYN010205972.1, from coordinate 12,255 downwards.
TTGAATCCTTTGATGGAGGTTGCAGACACATCAAAGCATACAAAGGGCTGAAAGTAATATTTTGCCAAGTCTTTTATGGTGTAGCTCTTGGTAAAATAATATTCTGCAATGAGAGAGAGTGTCTCAAACTATGGGAGTCTGGATTCCATCCCCAGTCATTGGTAATGACTTTTGCAGTAGCAGTTTTGATCTGATCTTTCAGGGTGTATTTTCCCTTAGGATTAGTCATCTCATGATTTTTCTCCAATGAAGGATAGAAATCAAAGTAAATATCTGGGTGAGTTGTCTCACAATAAACCCGGCAAAGGTGTCTTGCGGGACAGAAACTTTGTTTCCCAGATGGGTAAAGTAAAGTCTATCTCAATGTATACTCCATCTCCTCGATTGGCCATGAGATAGTTAATCACATTATGTAGAGGAGGATTAATTTTTTTCCTGTTCTCCGAAGTGGCATGTAAAGCAGAGAGTAAACCATAATCCAAGAGAATTTGGGATGTAATTTTAACTCCCTTGAATGATAAATTTCAAATGTATCCAAATTAATTTGGCATGATCTGACACTAAATGTAATCTGGCATCTATAGAACTTTGTTGGATTCTGTTCTGAGAAAACCAATTTATCCTTGCTTTCAGGATAAAGAGTTCGACAAGGAACAATAGTATTGGCATGATAGTACCAAGTTATATTCATCCATGGTGCATGGAGATTGAGTTTTTCAACTTGTTCCAAACACTCTTGTAAAGTGATGAACATTTTCTCATGTTTCTCTTGAAGAAGATCCATATAATGAAAAAGTTCAGGTACGAGAATCTGCTTGAACTTAAGATTTTCGAAAGCATAAGCAGTTCCAGATGTAGAAGCTATTTGAGAATAGCTTTGTAAAGTGAGATGGCTCCTTTTTGGACTCTTCTCAACTTTAGATGAAATGAAGAATTTTTCCTCACGTAATAGCTTTTTCAGCTTCTTGAAAGGTTTCATAGCCTTTGTAATTTGGTTTCCCATACATTGGCTTGAATGTTTTTACAAGATTTTGTATTTCTTCCATTGTGGAATATATACCAAAATCAGAGCCATTGAAAAGACAATAGCAAGATACTGTATTAAGCGAACTGATGTCCTTGGAAGGAACATTAGATTCTTGGAAGTATGACAGCATACAGTTTAGAACTGTAAGTTTCTGATACCTTCCCTCCTGAAGGGTAGGGAGAGTCCACATATTGTCAAGAAGGCATTTCTGCACTTCCGTAAGTTTCTTCCTTTCTGGTGTCTTGAAGCTATTTGCTTCTCCAACCAGTGGAAGGTTATATTTGCCAAATTACACAATGGCTTGAGTAGCGGGTGTAGTGATAACAGTAACTTTCCCAGTAGTCTTTGCCTTTTTAGTAGGCAAGACTCCTTTGTCATACTTTATAGGCCTATAATTAACAGAAGAACATTCTAAACTGTTAATATGATCAGGTTCTATAGTAAACAAAAAATCTTCAAAGGTTTCAAGTAATCTTAATTTTCTGGAAAGAAAATCAGCTACAGAATTGTTATTTCCTTTAATGTGTTCCCATTTTATTTTGAGACCATGGTTAAGGACATATTCTCTGAATTTCAACCATCTATTGGCAGATAGTTTTCTTTCAAACTTGGTATTGGTAAATTTTACAATTGCCTCACAATCAGTACAAATCGTAATTTGATTCGTTACATCATACTGCGTTGAGATTTTGGGATAATCTTCAACTTTAACATATTGAGCTAGAACAAGTTCCCTATGAATAGTTGTAGATGTAGCACCTGAATCTAATAAAGCAACAGCTTGCTCTATATGAGATCCAATGTGTAATCTGATAAGGATAAGAAGATCTTTGGGGGTCTTCTTATTACAGATAAGTGGTATCTCTTCTTGGTAAGAAGAAGAGCTTTGCGTAACCTGTGCTAAGTCTAGATTGAGACTTGGTGCTGGCTCAAACTCTTTTTCCTTTCCTTTTCGGAGGGAATCAAAGTTTGATTGTAATATACTGAGACAATTTTCAAAATTTCCAAATCGTATCTCAAGATTTGATAATCTACTTTCAAACACTTGTGGTTGTTCGTTAGTAGGATGACCAAATTGTGAGGCTTTAGGTATGTCAATCCCAAAAAAGGATTTAATACAAAAAGCGCATATTTCTAACAAACAGTTTCGACTTTTGAATCTATTGTAGAAAGCTGGATACCAGGGACAGTTGCATCATTTTATGTTGTCACTTCCATTCCTATGTTTCCAAACATGGCAACATTCATGTAGAATATCTGGTGGTATGTTGTATGTTTGAAGATTCTCAAAAGCCGTACAATCAAGTAATGTAAAGAGATCATCATTTTCTGATGTTATCTGAAAATGTGACTCCAATCCATATGAAGAATACTTAGAAAGTAATTCTTTATGTTGGATTTCTTCTATAAAGGTGCATATGAAGTTTGCTCATTTAGAACTAATTGTTCTTCCACTTCATATCCTTCCAGGCTACAAATACTATATATTTCTGAGTTTTCAAAAACATCAGAAGATGTGGAAATCACATCTTCATTTATAGTATTTATTAAGCATGCTTCCCTTGTAAACAAATTATGTTTATTAGGGCATTTAGAGCTTAAATGGCCATTATTATGGCAAGCAAAGCATGTAACAGTATCTTGGTAGACTTTCTCAGAAGTGTGTTTTCTGACGTGTTTGTTTTTGTCGAGATATGGTTTCTTTTTCCCAGACTTCCTCATATAGTAATTCTTTGTAGGAGTCTTAGTCTGGTTCCTAGAAGGTTTAGAGGCCTTCTTGGTTGACTTAGTCCTTTCAGGAGTATCATACTGCTGAGGGGTGTATATCTAGTTGCAAAAACCATAATTTTGTCGCTTAAGATCCTTTTGGATTTTGATGTAGGTACATCTTTTCTTAAGCTCATCTATAATAGCAACAATTCTACTCCCAATGTTATCGACTTCAGGAGAGATATCTTTGCTCCAAGTGTTATTCCAGGCTTCAATAATTTCTTTGCCTAGATCACCAGGAAGTTTAGTAAATAACCTTTGCCCCAATTCACCACTATAATAGTGTCCTGAGATAGAGGTCAGCGCTAAGAAGTCTTGGAGACAGTAGATTACTTTAGCCCAGTTTTTGAGCTGAAGTTGTTCTAAGTCTCTCATGGCTTCTTGTTGCCTTATAGTGAGTCCTGTATTCACATCACTAGCAGTTGTGATTCTGTGAATAAGGTAAGTAAAGTTATTTATGTTATTACGATGGGCAACAAGTCTAGCAACATTTTCTGGAAACTTGGTTTTATAAGCTTACCACATTGCTCTTGCAACATCACCAAGATAGTTTCAGCAATTTTTACCATGCCTTCACCATCTGTGATATTGCTGTGATGTGATTGGTAATCTCTGTAAACAATGCCAGTCCATTGTTCAAGATACGTATTCCAATTCTGAGGATGTACTCCTGCAAGATTCAGCAGTGCACCTGAAAAATGGTAGTTCAAATCAAGAGGTTGCCTTTTCCAATTGTCTTGAGATTAGGATTCTCATGATTATAGTAAATGACAGGTTTCCTAGGAGGATGTCCTAGTTCATACGTCATTGTCTCTTGCCTTTCTAGTTTAGGTATCAGTTGTTGATCCATAAACTCAAACTTTGTCGAAGATGTGTTAGCCTGGTTAAGAGACAGACTGTCTTCAAGAAAAGTTTCAAGCAAGTAGCTTTGCCTATTACTCGGTTCAGCTTTGTCACAGTTAGAATTTTCTGTTTTGAAATGTTCTAATCCTTTTTTTGAAGGATTTGTACATTCTTCCAGAAAATCAGCAAGTAATTCTTCATCAATTTCATCATCAGCTGTGATTGAGGAAGATAAACTTTCTTGCTTAGAAATAGTTTCATCTTGATATAACTCAAGAATCTTATCCATTTCTTCTTCTAATATGAGGTATTCTGAAGATTGTATCTCTTATATTTCTCAATATTAGGAGAATTTTCTTCTTCTGATTTATTTTCAGAAGCGATAATGGACTCAGCATTTTGGCTATATTTTTCTAATTTGTCTTGCCAGGTTAGAGAAACAAAGTCTTCAAGTATCTCATCTTCTTGTCCTAGAATTTCTTCCAGATCAGGAGATGGAATCTCATCATTATCTTCTCTAACCACATTAATCTCATAGCTATTGTTTAACGTGTTTTCCTCCTTAGCACCTCATTGTCACCAGTGCTTATCCTGGTAAGTAAATCCTCACCATGCCAAAACTAACGTGTATAATCTCCATCAAAACCACGCCTAATCAAATGGTGCTTCACTTCCATATAACTACGATAATTTTGCAGATTCATGCATTCGCGGCAGGGACATACTATCAGTTCTTCCCGTTTCCTTTTCCTATTATCCTCGACAAACTTTATAAATTCTTCAACCCTTTCAAATATTCTAGTGTAGTATGTCACCCATACATCCAACACCGATCCATTTATATCTCATGACCTATTGAGAGGGCCAAAACAATAGTTACTTATTGTGAACGGGTAATTCGTGTTACATTATTTGATTTCCTTGATTCATTTGTTTTCTCGTATTTAATAGTTACATACGTATTTTCATCACAAAACCAATGAAATAAATTTTTACATTATTTGATTTCCATAATTTATTTGTAAATGAATATTGTTTGTTATATACATATTCATTAATTTGTATCAGGAACTTAATGAAAGAATTTTTCATTATTTGATTTTCTTGAGTTAGTTGTCTTCTTCATTATTTGATTTTCTTAAGTTAGTTGTTTTCTTAATTATATGTTATTTACATAACAAACCAAATTAAAGAATTTTTACGTTATGTGATTTTCTTAATTCATTTCTCTATCAACACCACGCTAGCCAATGCATGACTTCCATATTCAAATTTCTATGAAGCCTTTTGTCAAACATGTGGTGTTCAGCATTTCCAACTTCTATAAAAATCCTACAACTTCATAAATCTAGCAAAATCTTGTTTACCCATACAAATGTATGTATATTTATAACAAACAATACCCAAGAAATTACATGTATCCGCTAAAATCAACAACATTCATATTCATCCAACATACACAAACCTAGAACTATAATTCCCAACACGTAGTTAAACAAAATCTATCATACTTACAAACTAATCAAGAAATATAATGGATAGTAATTACCTTAAAAATAATTTGAAGAAGTGGAGAAAAGTTTTTTCAAGAACCGAGAAGAAATGGAGCAAAAACTGTTCAAACCGCCGTCTCTCGCTGCCTCGCGTCGCCTACTGTCGCCTGTCGACTGCTGATCGAAGTGCTTACAATATGGGTTTTCTTCGAGTTCGAAATTGCTGAGGAAATATAGGTGTAAGTTGCGTTCAAAATGGCTGAGGATCGAAAATGAAGTGTAAGGCAGCTGGGTTCGAATTGAAAGAAAAAGGGATCTGAGTTCTGTGTTTAAAATGAAAATAACGTAGGAACCGACGCCTATTTGTGGCAACCGACGCCTATTCTAAAGTATAGGCGTTGGTTTCCATATGGCAACTGACGCCTATAGTTTAGGATGCCTTTAGGCGTTGGCTCCTAGGTGGACCGAAGCCTATACTTGTCTAATTATTTTCGAAATTGCCACCGCGTTTTGTTTAGTCGTCGCTTTTTCTAATAACAGACGTTTATTGCCATTTTTTTCTCTAATTCTGTAGTAGTGTAAGTCATCACTTACTTATCTTTTTTTTTTATATTTTTTGTTTCTCTTTTTTATTTCTCATATGGTGAATTACACTTTGGGATACTTTAGAGATTTATATTGACCTTTTAATATGTGATATTGCCCGCTTTGAGCCTAGCACGCACGGTGTTGCTCTTGGGTTCTTACCCAAAAGGCCCCATGTCAGTTGGAGTGGGTCTCTTTACTTATAAACTAGTATCACTTTCTCTACCCAAGTGATGTGGAATTAAAGCTCTCACAATCACCCCACCTGGGCCTAACATCTTCGTTTGCCATACTTCCGGCTGGACTGAACTCTGATGCCATCTGTAATGACAAGCTCCACTTTGACATGATCTTCGGTCATGCTTGTACTTGCCACACCGCCCACCCCTTCCACCATTTTTCTTCTGATGTGATGACTTGTATATACCTTTCTTTGGCCTACCTGGGCACCTTCTTCGAATTGGAGGTAAGACTACAATTGAAGATATTTCAGTCGGGATTGCCCATTTGCTATGATTACCAAGTGGGTGGACTTCTCCATTATATGTTGCCATATAGAACTGCCTGCTATGGTATTTTGTGCAAAATTTGTATGCATCCAAATTACGGTCACCAATAATAGCTAGTGCATGTGGGCAAGGGATTGCATCTAGTTGGAATTTGTTACAAGTGCACGTCATCCTCTCTAGATCAATGGTGTATGATGTATTCTCATCCTTCACCTCAAACAAGACATCACTTGAACCATGTGTACACATTAAAATTTTTATTAAAAAAACAAATTGATTAAATTGATTAAATTAATTGGGCCCAGTTAATTTTACTAATCCAACTAAGTGCTAAATGAAATATCCAAGTCTTGCCAGAGCCCATTTAGTGGTTGAAGGCCCATTCTGTTTATTTTAAAAGCCCACTCTGAAGCCCATCAGGCTTTTCTAATATAGATTAAATAAAACTTAGTTATTTATATGGTGGTCTATAAATACCCTCATTCATTCATTTTACAAGAGTGAGCAGATCGAACAAAGAAAACACAAGGAAAATTTCTCTAAAATTTTCTAAGTTTCAAAAATACAAAAAAAAGTCTGGAAAGAAGAAAATCTAGAAGAGGAAGGGGAAGCCAAAGTCTTCAAAGTTCTTCATCTTCTTCAAGTCAAAATCAAGTCTTCAAGTTCAAATCAGGATATTAAAGTCTTCTCCCTGTCAAATCCAAGCTTCAAGTCTTCAAAGATGGAATCGTCAATCAGAGGATTTTGCAACCAAGCAGTGATAGGAGCGTCAATCCGCTTCATCTTCTTAAAATTTTGATTTATAACAATTTCTGTATTATTTATTTTAATACATGAAATTTTTTGTTAAAAATTTCTTGGCACGCCCGGTGGGACACTCTTGCCCTCATCTCTCGATTCCATCAAATTCATCAATTTCAACTATCAAGATTGCAATAGCAAGCGACAAGGGTAAGGAAATTGTGACTCCCTTGGAGGAGATACTTGTTGAGATCTTCCACTCAACACATGCCCAGATGAGGATCAGAGAAACTCAATTAGTTTCATCATTGAGAAAATTCAATAAAAAGGGTTCTAAGTCCATCAAAATCAAAAAGAGGTTAGGATCAACCTTGGCTAAATTTCAAGGCTCGGGAAAGGCCCCATTCAAATTCCAGGTCAAGCAACGAATCTGTTTCTGGGTTCATTCAGCCAAATTCATCGCCACAGAAGTAGGGTGACTATAGAACTTCCAATGACTCTTTGGAGCTGATGATGGTCACAGAAGTGAATCCAATTCCCAATGACCAACTGCAACAAATGGCTTTAGCCATTGAAAAGTTAACTAAATCTTTAGAAGAGAAAGACACCCAAATTGCTGCACTTATGCAAGAGCTTGAGCTTTAGAATGCTGGGACAAAGATTAACATGGAAAATACAGGTTCCTCTAAGCTTACTGATCTAAAAATTCAAGAGCAACGGCAAAAAAAAGATCAATGTGATCAGGCCATGGTACAAAACGCCTTGTGTGATGCCACTCAAGTCTCCGTTGGTGCTCTATCTATCCAACAGCTTCAACACATGATTTCTGACACCATCCGAGCCAAATACAGAGGTTTACCTCAATCATCCATGGTATATACAAAACCATATACACGGCTGATTGATGAAATGAGGATGCCACTTAGTTATCAACAACCAAAGTTCTAATACTTTGATCGGGAAGGTAATCTGAAGCTACATTTTGCTCACTTCATTGAAACATGCAACAAACCAACACATACAATGATACCATGGTCAAGCAATTCGTCCACTTTCTCAAAGGTGCGGCATTTGAATGGTATATTGATCTCCGAGTAGGTTCTATTGACATTTGGGATCAATTTGGGCGTGAATTCCTTACGTGCTTTTACAGCACTCGGCGGACAGTCAGTTTACAGGAACTCGCAAGAGCTAAGTAGAACAAGGACAAGCCAGTTGTGGAATACATAGACCACTGGAGAAACCTTATGCTAAATTGCAAAAAATGCATAAGCCAGTCATCTTCTATTGAGATGTGCTTTCAAGTCATGCATTGGAGATTGCTTTACAATCTTCAAGCAAATATGCCCCACTCATTCTAAGAGTTGGGGACACAGGCTCATGACCTTGAACTCCAGATTGCAAAGAAGAGGAGAAATGAAAAGAAAGAGCCCAAGAAAGATGTAAGAGAGATGGAAAGCCAGGTAAGCCTAAAGAATCTATGGCAATTTCTACCATTCTTACAAGGATCACTTTCAAGAAATCAAATCCCAATTCAAGCTCAAAGCCAAAGTTGGAGTATAAACCAGACTACAAATCAGGCAGATTTCAGGGCCAACAGAAAAATCTTCTTACTCTAAAAGAGTTGGCAGAAAAGGATTATCCATTTTCTGACTCTGAGGTTTCCCAAATCCTCGACTAACTCCTTGGACAAAAATAATAGAGCTTCCTACACCAAAGAAACCGGAAGAGGTTGGGTAATCCTAAGTACTGTAGGTTCCATATATCATCAATTATTCGGTGGAGAAATGTTTTGTACTAAAAGATGTTATTGTTCATTTGGACAAGGAAAATAAGATAAAATTTGAGACTGGTGAGAAATCAACTGCCAATTTCTCAATGGTATCCTTTGGATCATTTGATCCGATTCCAATTTCTGAGGGTCAACCACCCATTTCTCTGATGTATGTACTGAAAAATCTGCTACTTCACCAGTAGAGTTTGGGCCTTATCTTCCATAAGGTGCTCGTCAAATAGAACTCAAAGTCAACAGAGAAGTCACAATTTTCTACATCTACCTGGAAATTGAAAGACCAAGTCCTTATCTTCCAACTTTACGAAACTTTGACCAATGAATTGGGCCTTTGGGACTCTAGTTCCAAGTCAGAAGATGAAGTTTGTGATGGATGGTCCACCTTCATAAGCAAAAGTGAGAAGTATTGGAAATCAAACAAGCTAGGTGACATATCACCTATTTCTCATTTTTTAGGACTATTATTAGAGACAGGAAGTTCTGATGTCCAGCTAGTCAAAGAGACATCATCAAATGATGGTCAGAGGGCATGGACAGTCGTAAACAGAAGACATCGGAAGGCTCCAAGTCATGCAAACCTCAATATCAACAATGAAGAACTAAAGCCAAGAAGAAGGCTAAGAAACAACAGGAGAAAGAAATCTAAAGCTAAGCCGAAGGCAGCTGAAACATTACAAAAAGTTCCAAGTCCCATAACTTAGGAGAATGTTTTCCTAAAGGTTGCTTTAATAGACAATATTTCTCTTCCAATGTAATAAATGTTGAGGAAGGAAGTAAATCTCATGGCAGTATGGAGGGGACTTCAAAGATGGCGAAGACTATAGCATGGCTTAACAAAATTTCTTCCAACACAAGTGTGGCAGAAATTTTGCATCTTCTGTTTGAAGATCGTATGGCCTTGATTGCAGCATTAATTGGTGGGAAAGAATACCGAGGAAAGGTCTTCACGCCTACAACTTATCAGGACTGCATGGCTACTATCACTGTTAGCAATGATGACTTGTGAATGGGTTCTACTCTACATAATAGGCCACTATATGTTAGTGGTTATGTCCGAGATTGCAAGCTCCATCGTATAATGATTGACTACAGTTCTACCGTAAACATCATGACAATCCATATTATGAAAAAGATTGGATTAAATGAGCGTGATATGGCTGCAAGTAAAATCATGATACAAGGATTCAACCAAAAGGCCAAAGAGCAATTGAAATGATCCATCTAAAAATGCGAATAGGAGAGCTGGTCTCATCAGTATTCTTTCATGTCATTGATGCTAAAACATCATATGAGTTGCTACTTGGTCATGTTTGGTTGCACAAGACCAGGGTAGTGGTTTCCACATGGCAGATTGCTTCAAATACTACAGAGATAGAGAAGTCAAATGTGTAGCGGCGGAGCAAAAGAGGAAGCATACTTTGCAGATGCTAAGTTCTACTTCCGATCTTAAAGAGTTGCGCCTCGCCGAGCTGTCCTCTTCTAGATTTGAAATCAAAGAAGATATAAGGTTTGGCCTTCGATTTCCTATAGAGAAGTTAAAGGCATTTGAAGGAGAATCTTCTAGAAAGCCTTCTTGTGGCTCGCCAACAAATGCTAAGGCTTCAAAGAAGGATCTGACTGTCCCTGTACCTAGCATTCCCAAGATACTTCTTCCACATAAGCTTGTCAAAAGTTCAAAAGTTGATACCACTGTGACAATGGTTTTGAATCTCTGTAAGCTTACAGTTTCTAGTTCACAAAGGGAAGCTTCGAGTTCAAATGTAACTGAAAAGCCAAAGCAGATATTTGGAGGACACTATAATCCTTGAGCTCATAAATTGATGGAAAATGCTGGATTCAGAGAAGGAGAACCTCGAAAACTAGGTGATCTTGATGCTATCCTCTCCAGTGGACCCGTAGCTTCAGATAAAAGATTTGGATTAGGATATTGTCCTAATCCACCTACAAATTAAAGTTTAATTAGATGAAGAGAAGAAAGAAGAAAGAACTTTAGTTTTCGATCATATTCAAAATGAAGGTGCTAGAGTCTCAGTTTTTGAGAGATTAAAGCTAAGCCTTTTACTTCATCAAGGCCAAAAGGTAATTCATCTGTCTTCCAAAGGTTAGGTGATGGCTTTTCTAAGGCTGAAGACGCAAATGATGATTCATTTGTTAAACCTAAACCTCCACAAAGACAAGCCGCACTCTCCAGACTTGGAGTTAAAGCTTGTGATCAGAATTTGATGCCTCAATGGTCAACAAGAAGACGTAGGAATCATAAGTTGGCTCAGAAAGATGGCATTGTTGAGGAAAATTTCTTAATCAATCATGACAGCAGACGAAACTGAACCGGATGGAGGTCAAGCTATAGTAGATGACTTAAAGTGGTTAAACTTGGGAACAGAGGAAAAGCCAAGACCAGTCTATCTTAGTGCTATTCTTAATCCTAAAGAGGAGACTGAATATTTCAAGCTGTCGCTAGAGTTCAAAGACATCTTTGCATGGTTCTACAAGGAAATGCTAGGATTAGATCCCAAGTTTGTGGTACAGTATCTTTCAGTTAAGCATGGCATTCTTCCAATCAAATAGCCTCAAAGGAGATTCCACCCGGAATTAATTCCACATATAGAGGTTGAGGTTAACAAGCTGATCGAGGCTAGATTCATCTGTGAGGTAAAATATCCAACATGGATCCCCAATATTGTTCCGGTTAGAAAGAAGAATTGCTAGCTATGAATATGTGCTGACTTCTGGGACATGAACCAAGCATGTCTGGAAGACAACTTCCCACTTCTAATTACAGAGTTGATGGTGGATGTAACGACTGGATTTGAGGTCTTATCCTTTATGGATGGATTATCTGGACACAATCAAATCCGTATGAATCCGAAAGACAAAGAACTCACAGCATTCTGAACTCCTAAAGGTATATACTGTTACAAAGTCATGCCTTTTGGACCAGAAAATGCAAGTGCAACTTATCAGCGGGCGATGCAAAAGATCTTTGATGATATGATGCACAAACAAGTTGAATGTTATGTTGATGACTTAGTTGTCAAATCGAAATGGAAAAATGATCACCTTGAAGACTTGAGGGTAATATTTGAAAGGCTTCGACGGAATTAATTGAAGATGAATCCACTCAAGTGTGCTTTTGGTGTTACTTTTGGAAAATTTCTTAGTTTTATAATTCACCATCGAGGAATTGAGATTGATCAATCAAAGATTGATGCTATAGTCAACATGCCAGAACCAAGAAATTTACATAAGTTGAAGAGTCTTCAAGGGAAGTTGGCTTATATTTGAAGATTCATCTCCAACCTTACTGGAAGATGTCATCCCTTCAACAAGCTTTTGAAGAAGGATGTGCCTTTTCAATGGGACGAAGCATGTAAAAATGCTTTCCAAAATATAAAACAATAGTTTTCCTTAAGTGCACTTCTTGCCTAGGTAATGATGAAGGAAAGGAAAATGCACTCTATTACTTGAGCTAGACCTTGGTAGGTGCTGAATTGA
>CAVNYN010205967.1:0-52225 GCA_963692815.1 Nyctanthes arbor-tristis | reverse complement strand
CAACATCTTAACACCTCATTGGGTGTCTGGCTCCATAAAGAACCAGACATTTGGTTTCTTAGAATTTTCGATATATACAGGGCAAGCCTTCTCCTGATTCCATTAATCTGCCCTTTGTTTACAGTAAGTTTTCTTGCTGAAAAACATGTGTTTTTTCCTTTGTTGTGGGTGGTTGAACGGGGAAGGGTGAAAGGCGATACGAGTTTTTATTGGTTTTTGGTTTTGATTGCTCTATCAGGTTAAGTTTTCTTGCTGAAAAACATGTGTTTTTTCCTGTGTTGTGGGTGGTTGAACGGGGAAGGGTGAAAGGCGATACGAGTTTTTATTGGTTTTGGGTTTGATTGCTCTCCCATCCGTGTATTATTATCTTGGTTGTAAGATTTGACATCAATCTGAGCTTGTACCTTCGTGAACGCACCACAGAAAACTCTACAATATACGTAAATATTTGTGACTTTTATTTTTTCAATAACATTAATTACTGATTAAAAAAAAAATAAATAAATAATAAAAAATGTTCTTGTGTTGGCTTTCGGTTTCCATTGGACCGTAAGCCACATGACAACGTGTGCCCCAAAATACACAGACAGAGGGTAAAAGTGTCATTATGATCTTCAGTCCCCATTACCTTCTTCACTCCCACCCGCCTTCCACTCCACTCTTGCAGGCTCCAGCTCCCTCTTTCTGCATACTTCACTTCACTTTCTCACTCTATACAAACCCACAAAATGAGCGCCCGAACCGGGTCTCACCGGCTCAGCAGTGGCCTTTACGTCTCGGGTCGACCGGAAGATCAGCTCAAGGAACGCCAGCCTACTATGGCGGCCCGCGCCGTTCCTTACACCGGCGGCGATGTCAAGCGGTCCGGCGAGCTAGGACGAATGTATGGCGTTGGGATTTCATCTGGAGATCAACCGGGTCCGACTAAACCCCCTTCCCGTCCCGGATCCCAGCACAACAGCGGATCTGCTAGATCCGGCCCGAAGTCCGGCTCCGGACCCATGAACAAGAAATCGTCGTCTTCCTCGTTTTCCGGGCCCATGACGCCGATTCAGCCAACCGGCCTCATCACTTCCGGGCCTTTGAGCTCCGCCAGCTCTCACCGCCGTTCCGGACGGCTCGACGCGTCGTCAGCGCACTCGTCGTTCAACAAAGCTCTGCACGGCTCGGCGGTAACGAACTTGGGAGATAGGGTGAGATTGGGGTTCAGGGTTTCGAGGGCGGGACTGTGGGTTTTGGTGGTGGTTATGGTCTTGGACCTCGTGGCTGGGGCGTTCCTTATGACGGTTGTAAAGAAGCCGGTGATTTTGGCGGTGGTGGCTGCCGTCTTAGTCCCCGCGTTGGTGGTTTTGATATGGAATTACGTGTATAAAACTAGTGGGGTTTTAGGCTTCTTGAGGAAATACCCTGAAGCTGAACTAAGAGAGGCCATTGATGGACAGTACGTCAAAGTCACCGGGGTAATTTCACAATCTCCTATTCTTGTAATTATATATTTCGTATTGCATCCTTGTGTTCTAGTTGATGTTATTAGTTTTCATAATATTAGTTTTGATAATATATCTTTTTTTATACTTCATATGAATGACTGGAGAAATTTCTGTGGGTATGGAATAGTTTTTTGGTAAAAGTTGTTCATATAATAATTCATCCCAGAAATGTTAGTTCTTTTTTCTGAAATTGCACGCAGACGATTGGATGAACAAATTTGGTGGGTATTATTAAAGAATAAGCCACCCCAAACATGCTTCTAGTCATATACTTTCAATTGTTTGCATGAGTTAGAGCTCTTGGATCCTGAGGTAAACTCTAGTTAAAAACTCTACTTTTCCTTTGTAACATGCAATGATTCCAATCGTTTACCAAAGTCGACTGTGCTGGGATGAGAAATATGGATTTTGAATGCACCCATCCCGATTTCTAAGAGCATTTTCGTCTGTGGTTTCTGAAAGTTGATGCATCTTACGTGTGGGTGAGTTAAATGGCTTCTTCATTGCTTGTAGTTACTTTAATGGTTAGCTGCTTCCCGCAGGTTGTCACTTGTGGCAGTATACCTCTTGAATCTTCCTTCCAGAGAGAGCCGAGATGCGTATATGTTTCCACAGAATTGTATGAATACAGAGGATGTGGTGGAAGTTCAAAAAATGTCAAACAACATGTCCTCTCTTGGGGATGCAGACACTCAGAGGTCAGTTTGTTGGACCCGTTTATGAATCAAATTGGAATTTATTTTGGCATCTTTTGCTTTAGGTAAATGGTTAATGGCACGCAAGAACCTCGCACTGAGATTGTGAATGATTTCCAATTTTTGAACACACATACAGAAGCTTTCGCTAGCCACCGGACTTCTGGGGTACCTATGAGAATCCATCTAGAAGTCCAGTTGATTTTTTCAGCCGTCAAACTCAATTTGATATCCTGGCAGCCCACATTTTGCAAAATTTAGTGCTTAATTTAGAGTTGGCTTCATGGTATTAATGTTGCATCTTTAATGGGTTTCCAACCTCCAATACTTATTCTACCTACTACCTTACTCTAGATTATAATGACATGGGTGATTTTGTTATCATATGCTAATTTTGGGTCTAAATTTTTCGTTAACACAATTCCCCCACACTTCCCCGACTTGTCTCTGTAGAGAGCTCGAGTAGCTTTCTATTGAAATGGATTCAATCAGCGATCCTAATGGGCTCATATTGTGGTTGTCTCGGTTTGAATCATTTACAAGGATACACTACTAAAATGTCATAATCTATTCAGTGTTCCTTATGTTAACAGAATTTTGTAGCAGACTTCTCTCTTCCGATCTTTCCAGTCGGGTTTAAGAGCTTTAGTCAAGGCAGGCTATGGTGCTAAAGTCACCCCATTTGTCAACCCAACTACCGTAGTTGACGTAACAAAGAAGAACAAAGAGATGTCTCCGAACTTCATAAGCTGGGTGGCAGACCGAGGTTTGTCAAGTGAAGATTGTGTAATGCGCCTTAAAGAAGGGTAAGATACTATTTATTTTCCAAAGTAATCTCCTGCAAAAATCTGGCTGCGTTCGTGTTTGACATCTATAGATTTACATCACATGATCTTGTTTGCAAGTTAAATAATTAATCTATTTGTACATGCCTTATGTATGTTATTTATATATACACCCCCTGTGTTTACTTGAATGACACTAACCTCGCCTTCCTCGAAATGACAAATTTTGGGGTGAACAAATTTTGCACACCATCTATGTATAAATAGACCCATTGCAAGTTAAAAATTGTAAGTCATTGTCTTGGAAATAAAGGTCTGTCTAAACAGGACCACACAATTGATGGGTAGAATATGATATGATAATTAATGAATGCCATGTGTCTATACAGTTACACTTTATTGGTTGTCATTTTTGAGCTCACTCGTTCAGGAACAATGCCTAAATTCTTGGAAATTATAATTTCTAATATAAATTACTACAAGGAAGATTAAAATGTGATTATTTTCAAATGATTTTATGATTATTCTTTCAACTGCAGTTATATCAAAGAAGGAAGCACCGTAAGTGTCATGGGAACCGTCCGGCGCCATGATAATTTACTCATGATCGTCCCCCCTGCAGAGCCTATTTCAACAGGCTGTCGGTGGTCCTGTTGCTTTCTACCAACCTATATCGAAGGTCTTATTTTGACATGTGAAGAAAATCAGAATGTTGATGCGATTCCTGTTTAGGTACATGAATGGTAACCTTGATTTGCAAGTCACAAGATGACCAGTGAATCATATGGTGTAGACGGAAAAAGGATCCTCCAAGATGACTTTTGTACTGATTTCCAAGATTACAACCGCCACACAACCTAAACGGCGCAAAGCAGAACCAGAAGGCTGATAAACTAATTGTATTATCAATACTCGCTTGGATACAAACAAGAGGCACTAATATCAGGGGCATTAGGAGGAAACTCGTGCCCCAGTTGTAATTTATGCTGTGGCTATAATATATACAGAAAGTTATCAAGATGCCACTTCTGAATCAACATCAAATCTGAAATCAATTATCATTCTGTGTACCATAAGCTAAAACAGTCATTGTAAAGGAAATATATGACCAAAAGATGTTATTGAAAAGAAGAGAGCAGAAAGATGGAACTAAAGTCTGGAAGGCATTCCTCCAGCAACTACTAAAGTTTCACCGGTGACATAAGAGGCATCTTCTGAAGCCAAATAAGCCGTTGCTGCAGCCATATCCTGTGTGGTTCCCAGCCTGTTGAGTAATGTCTTCTCCTCAAGGCCTTTCCTCTAAAAATGAATCCAAGATGCTATATTAGCTTGTGAAAATAGTGTATCATCTAAGATTGTCAATTTGGCATCATCAAAGGGAAGGAAACCGTACAATGTTTTCATTGCTTGTAAGAAAGGAGGCAAAGTGTGTGGGCACAAAACCTGGTGCCACACAGTTTACTCGAGTGTCTGGGGCCATTTCAGCTGCAAGTGCCTAAGAACAAGCAGCATTCAAGTTAGACACAACCAACTGGGCAATAAAAGGTGAGAAGAAACAAACAAAATATAAGTTTACCTTGGTGAGCCCAAGCAGGGCAGTTTTGGTCACACCGTACATAGCCAAGGCTGATGAGGGTTGGTATGCGGCTATAGAAGAAATGAGAACAACTGATGAACCCTTCCGCAAGTGAGGAGCTGCTTCCTGTTAAGGAACAGAGCCAATAAGCCAATGAAACTATAAGGCTATGATTAACTTAAAATTTAAAACAACAACATAAAGGCCAAATGCACATCGCTTATTACGCGAGCCTGTTATGCATTTCAAGAGAACTGTTATATATTGTGTGTATGACATTGTCATGTCGAACATACTTGCAGAAGAAGAATAGACGCTTTCACGTTGATTTCCCATAATTTATCAAGGACTAATTCTTTAGTTTCCAGAATGGCATCCACAGCAGGGTTTGCAGCAGCATTAGACACAACCACATCTATTTTCCCGTATTTCTGCAAGGTGAAGAAGGGGACCATGAAAAGAGAATTCCAATTCGAGAAAGTACATCTCATAAAGGAAAAACAGACCCGCAAAACATGAATGTTTTCTTTAATAAATCAACAATTAAGTGCCAACATTGCAATAATTCTGATATCTATGTTAGATTTCAGTTTAAAATAATATAACTTGAAAAGAAATAAGTGAATACAACCAAAATTCATGAATAATTAAAACCTCTGAAGCAAGTAGACATGACCTTGCAAGGTAATCACAAAAAGAAGGGATCATTTCATGACACGTATTTAAGGCTACATGCCATTTTCCATGCAAGTCCCCACGTCCACAAAATAAGTTTTCATCTCGAGGATCCAGAAGAATGTGGAGTCATGGTTTCGGTCAACTGTGAATGCTCTTTCCAACTTATTTTAGAAATAAACTTACACCTACATCTATTCTAACTCATCTCCTCTTATAACAATAACTCTTGTCTCCCACCACATATCCTGCGAAGTTAGAGTCCTCTCAGAACCAACAATCAGTAATAATCCTAACTACTCTTGAAAGCCTTCAGGCAACGCAACCTCGAGATACCACCTACAATCATAGCAACCCACAAGCACTACAAAATTCTCTACCACTCATTTCTAATTATTTTATTTCTCTTCTAAATAGAAATAAGAAACTAATATGGGCATTGGTTCCGTTGGATAGCCCTTTCCATTCAGAGGTATTTCAAGGTATAGAATGTAGCCCAAAGCACCATCTAGACATTGAAGAGGTAAACACTACCATAAATTATGTTATGAACAATGCTATATGTTGTATTTAACTGAATTTTGTGCGGGATGTCATTTCCAAAAGAAAGTAGAAAGAACTTGCAAAACGAAAATAAATAAATAAATAAAATGAGTTGAGGCTTAGAAAAATCATCCTTTACTAACTAACATGAGTTTAAGGACAATAACATGTGATCCCTTTATGAGAAAAAGAAGGGGTTCGTATCAGTAGAAAACATTCACAGGTCAATGCCTAATGCAAGATATACACAATTGGATCAATAATAAACATGTAGCCAGTGAAATAATCTTCAATATAAAACAAAAGACAGGAATAAGTCACATAACAATTTCAGCCTCCTGCTCCAACTAGGAACTTGATTAATCTCACAAATAAAAATCCACTTTTCAATGAAAATCCTAGCATATTAATATGTCTTCCTTTAAGCAGTCAATAAATCCTCCTTAAATAAACATCAGTAACCAGTACATAATTGTAATGAGAAAAGCCCCAAAGGTCCTCTTGCTTCTGATTAAAGGTGTATAACGAGTTAATCACCACCAATAGCCTTGAGACAATATTATTCATTAATCCTATCAAGACTTGTACCGTCCGTTGCACCAAACAGACAACCATATAATCAATAACAATTCCTTAACTTGAATAAAACATACAGTAACAAAAGTTAATTCAGATGATTACCTGAAGGGTTTTCTGTATCAGATTCTTTCTTTGTTGTGCATCAGATACATGGCACACTAATCCCAGGACCTCAATTCCCCGAGCCTTGAGTTTTTCCACCGCTTCATCTACGTTTTTCTGCAATGCCCAGAACACATAAACACCAATAACCAAAAAGAAAAAAACAGGATCATGCAAAATTCAAGAAACCCAGTCTAATCAACCATTAACGTTTTCAAATTATTATTATTATGATGGAGATCCACCAATCAAGATTCATTAAATCCAAGTAAAACTCTCAACATACCCAGATGAAGAGCAGATCAGATACATGTGGAAAAAATGAAGGAAATGAAAATAGCATACTTGTTTGCGAGAGGAGATAACAACAGAGGCGCCTTCCAGGCCGAGCCTCTCAGCGATGCTGAAGCCGATGCCCTGAGTCGAAGCCGTTACAATGACTACTTTCCCTTCAAATCTTCGTCCCATTTTCTCTTGCTTTCTTATTTCAGACAATCGAAGTATAATTTTCCGGATTTATCAGTCTATTTTTCTAGTTTTTGGGTAGAAATTGTGATGACGCAATAAATGACTGTGATTGATAGATTTTGAACCGTTGATGTTAATTTCTCTTGAGATTGTCAATCAATAATGGATAAATTCAACATATGCTCCCCACTCTTTTCACTTTGTAGAAGTTGGGTTCCCTTTTTTCCTCAACATCCCCAACATTCCATCTATTTGCACGATTTGTCCATTTCCTTCCAAAAATTCTATTAAATCCTATTAAAGAATGCGACAAGGATGAAACGACGAGATTAACGCCAGAGTTGTGTACAATGTTCGCAAGAAGTGAACAGTTTGTTGCAACAAATTTCAATATTTCTCAAAAAATTTAGACAAGTAATTGACAAAAGTGACATTGAAGCATGTAATTTCGAGCTCGTCGGCTGCTTTCGAACAACCATCCATACCAAATTTCAAAATTTCTTATAAGTTCTCTTTCTTGATTGCAGCTTCTGTTAATGAAAAAGGAAGCTGTGGGTTTATGTAGTGGCAATTTGCAATGAGCTTTTCAGTTAGGAAATTTCGATCTTAATGTGTGACGTTTAGATATGGAAGGATGCATTGATTGTGTTTTTCAGTGGAGTGAATACATTTTGGTCCGTTGGCTTAAGGGAAATGGACGAATATAAGATGATTTATTGAAATTATTTGTCAAATTAATTGGTCCATAGAGCCCTCCTCGACAGTAGGGGAGTCACGCTATTGGAGGGGTTGGCCGTATAGTATACACGCTAAACCCTTTATATATAAATTTATTTTACTTTTTTTTACAAGGTGAAATTTTTTTTTTTTACCAATTTAGGGGCCCCAGGCCCACTATCCCCCGGGGGCCCCAAAAAAAAACTCTGCCATTGCTCCTTTGAGTGTGAGAATTGATTTTAAAAGAATCAAAATTGTACAAAATTTTCCCCGACTTTTGTTTTGTTTTGTTTTTTTTTTTTTAATGAATAGAAAGTTGGTTCTAGTTTAACTAATTGAGCCCGTAAAAAACGTTCAATTAATTGAGGATTTCAAAAAAAAAAAAAAAAAAAAAAGAAGTTTAATTATATAACATCTCGAAAATTTCTACAAATTAAGGTAAGCAACAAAATTGTTGCTTTAAAAGAAATACTTGAATTTGTATAATTTATGTGATAGGATTTGGAGATTATTATCAACATATTTTATAATTGTATGGATACATTGCATTAACAATGGTAGAGAATTATCTAGAATAAGGACATATGTCTTTTTTAGCTATAAAAATTGGTAGTTCATGATTAATTTGCTAAGTGTCTAGGACACTTGATAGTTTAACGATGAATTAACTTGATAATTTGCCAAGTGTAGGGACATTTGGTGGCTTTCTCATTAGTGGATTTGAAAGACTAATTAAACACAATTAACTCCTAACTTCTATAAAAGCAAGACAATTGGATAAAAGCTTCCATACACCAACCCCTCCACCATCCTTTTCCCTACACACACATATAATATATATATATATATATATTGTTCCATATTTATAGTATAAAACTATATAGTATTTAGATGCTTCGGTTTTTGACGTGTGGGAGACAAGTGAGGAATATCCATCTTTCGGGAAATCAAATTAAAGTGAGTAATCTAATACTTTGATTCCCTTTCTACAAGCATAAAGTTTTGATGAGATAAGCTTGTATTTTAATTGGTGATTTCCTTGAGACAAACATGGATTTTGATGCATTATTATTGAAATAAAGATTGGTTTATTGCATTTGTATCACTAGTTAATGCTCTACCCGTTTTGTGTTGAGTTGCTTTGAATTGTTTCCTACACTATGACCTATTCAATGATCTCGGGATAGGGAAGATTAGTGTGGCGTTTGTTTTGAATTGGAACTTCGGCATGAGACTACCGGGGTCATTGTAGATCCACTTAATTAAATTGATATGAATGTTACGCACGCCACAGGTAGTAGTTTAACTAGTGATAGGGTCCATTTGTGCATCTAAATGCTTTGTGACACACATGATTTATCGAAAATACATTTTCTAAATGAAAGGTGAATCAATTTATTATGTTATTCACTGAGTACTTTTATATTCACCCCCCTTTTTATAATCTTGTATGTATTAAATTATAAACTTTGTGGCCAGATCGTCCTAAAGGCAGAGAGGGTACATGTATGTGATCGAGACTTTCGTATGTGGCCAGGGTTTCGTTGTGTGTAGCCACGATAATTATTAATTATCAGAGTGTGCAGCAAAAACGCTTCGATGTTTTGAACTGTATTTGCATCAACTTTTAATTGTTAAAAGTTTTTGCTATTGATAAAAATTCGGTTCGTCACAAATTAATTGAACATTCATGAATTTTTACAACTGGTTGATGTTTTTGAATCCCCATACCAAGGATGTAATATTTGGTTCATTAAACCTTAAAAGTTACAACCCTAGCTATGTGGTATTGACATAGAATATATGGTTGAGTCGATCCAAGAAGAATTATATTGAAATGCGCAAAAATGTTATTTGCCAGTCTCGCTTTCCTTGTCCTATTTTATTGGATAATTCCATTCCAGAGTGAGATGGCGAGACAAACAAAACTCACCTGTTTTACCTGACCTACGATGGATTTTACTTAACCCGCAACGGACTTCAACCATCCCAGGTCATTTAAATCTTGGAAATACACTTTATATTTCCGTCATCTTGTTTTGTAATCTTTAAGTTAATTTACTGTTTTGCCCTCACAGCTTATTTAGACTTACTGTTTCTAGCTGTGATTATTCAATTCAACGAGATTCATGAGACTTTTCTATATTTTTGGTGGATTTTAGATTTCATTGTTTTCATGCTGCGTCAAGTATCCATTTAGTAAAAACGATCTAACACCATATAGTGTCATATGGTGTGAAATCTTGTTCTTTATACTATAGAGTTGAACACACATTGCCTTCCAATAATCTACAGACAACAATTCAACTCGGGAGAAACTTATAGATTGCATATTCATTGCATTTGCAGGCTATAACTGATGAACCATAATGTTTTCATTGCTGAATATATAAGAAAATGAGTTCTTACTGATGATAAATCTTAACTTAAAAAACATGGATATACAAACAGAGACAGGAATATGATTTGTGGTTTGAATGGGGGAAAAGCATCCCAGACAGGAAGATTACAAATTCCAGCATCAGGTTTCAGGAAACTCGAAAGCAATGTAAATTGATTGTATGTTGTTACTCCTCAAAACAGGCAGCAACTTTTCTGCGCATTAGCATCAAAGTTATTGAACTTCATTTCTTAAATAAGATTCATCCATTTAAAATATGAGAATGATTATGATGAAGTTGGATTTTCTTTATCAATCTATATGGTGAGTGCAATTTCATTAAGTTCATACCTTTGATTTACTGGTTTTGGTTGGACTTTTTTTTGCAGTTTGTAAGGGAAGGGGAGTGAATTTGGCGGCTGCTAGTTGTTTTTCCATCTTCACTCTGTTGAATATGACAGTGAAATGTTCTCCGGATTTCGGGTCTTTTTCATCCCAGTCGCCAAATTTTGGAACCGACTCTGATCTGTAAGACTGCCGAAGAAGTACATTTTCATGGTCAGTTAAGATGATAGTAGTCGAATTATATCTGTTTTGTTTAGACACAAAAAAAAAAAAAAAAAAAAAAAAGCCAGTTGACAAGTCGAAACAGATGGATGGTAATGGGAAAGCAGTTAACTTACAAAATCATCAGAATGCATTCTGTTTTGCTCTGAGACTGCTCTTCTGTGATGGAGCTTTGGCTTAAGGAGCGTTCGATCAGACGCACTTCTGTCTCTGCCTGATTGTGAAGCCATGGTCATATGTTTAGTACTGTTCTGCTGATTGGAAGCATTCCTTTGATAACCATAGTGCTGGTGCTGGAAATTCTCTGATGCCACCAGTTTATCAGGTCGGATGCGTACAGGTGCTGGAGGTGCATGAGAATTAATGCTATCACCATGGAGAACATGCCCGGATCCCTCATCGGCATCATTTGGAGTCATCCTGCGACCACCTTTTTTCTCTTTGCGAGCATTCTCGAAATAAACTGTGTAGGGCACATTATCACCATCCCACTTACCGAACTTAGGAGCCTGCAATCGCTGCTGCAGCCATTTCATTTGAAAATTCCAAATACATCAGGAGGATTGTCTAATAACATTTTCACCGGAGAATACATCAAAAGAAAATTTCAGCCTAGCCTATAAACATTATTTTCCCAGCAACAGTCCCATTTCCACCTAAGATTAACAGTTCTAGAAACAGATATTTATTTTGGAGGAGTTTTCACTTGATATTCACAAGTCATATTATCCAACTTCAATTTAGTTAGGATGAGTAACACAGGCCAGTAGTCTTCCGATCTTGATCGTCAGAGTGCAAACGGTTGCCGTCCCCTTTTCTTGAGTTGGTGGCTTTTGCCTCTCATGGCGTGCTTTAGTGCGCATGTGAAGTCTGGGGACGGCCCTTTTTTTTAGGTCAACATATACTTACTATATTCACTAAGGAAAACCACCAATTTCTAAAAATGAATTACAATACCTAAAACATTTCAGTTTGGCGCTGGGAACCTGGAATTCAAGCAATTCGAAAATCCCATTTGGGCAATTCTGATCTTATATTTTAGGTGAGGACATGGAAACATGAAATGTTATGAACAGAAATGAAACCATTTTCAAATAAAACGAAGCATCTGCCTAATTTAAACATCATCATGCAAAAATTAATCATAAATGAAAATCAGGACGCGGAATTGATTCAAACACTTACAGCCATCAAAAACAGCAATATCGTTCCTCTTCCTCCTCCACCTCTCAATTCACTCTAGAAATGCTCTTAATCCCAACAGGTAAAATTGCAGAGGAGGATGAACAAGTAGAAGATAAAATAAGCCAGCAAAATAGAGTTTGCGTGTGGGTCCATGTCAAGTTCAAATTGACGTCCGAGACCATCGGAGATCTCAATGAAACCACAGCTTAATTCTTCGAAGTTTACCGAAAGAAATATTTGTTCTCAATGAAACGACAAATCCATCGATCCTCTCTCTCAAGCACGAAATATATCTTCACTCTGCTGCATATAACATATATCGCACCTTTTTCGGTAACGAAGTTGCATATTTTACATGTTACATTCCATTGAAAAAAAAAAAATGTAACAAACTGTGTTTGGCAAACACACCGAAACTACACCTTATTTCTTCCATGGAACGCGCGTGAGTGAACGACATATGCCGTTACTTTGCCAGACGTCTAATTGGAACTTGAAAGATCAATGCTCAAAGTTTTCTGAAATTTGCATGGTTATTATTAAGTGCAATGTACTAAAAAGTTAAGGACATTTATGTAACATTTAAGTAGAGATGACAACAAAGTAGGTTGGCCATACCTTAGACATGCCCCCATGAATCTTGAGGTCGCTCAAACCCGTCCCTTGACACACGAATTCACGGGACTTGTTTTCGGGACTTTTTAAACCCATCATTTACCCATTTAATTTTATTTTAAATTTTTTAAATAAAAATTTTATTTATGAGTATAATATTTAAGAAAAGATTAAAAAGTTTCAAAATGTAGTGATATAAGTTTGCAATTTTATCACCCCTTCCGTCCCACAAAGTATGTATTTTCATTAAGAATTGATAGGTGGAACATTTAATTTTGTGTATTTTTACATTTAGCCCTTAAGAATAATTAATGATTTGGAATTAATATTAATGACTAAAATAGGATTAATATTGAAATGAATACAACTATTCAAATTGTGTCATTTAGAATTTTGTGAGCATCTTGAATATTATGCCAAAAATATTAATTAACTCATTTTCCTCTTGAAGTTTGGTATCTAAGTCATTTTAAGCGATTAAATTAACTAGGAGTAAACATGGAAAGGAAAAATTAAATATAAGACCGATATAACAATTGGACCATCTTTTTTAGAGTGACAAAATAGAATATTGAACAATCTTTTTAGGATGGTGGAGTATAAAAATACTCGAGTTAGAATTTAACTTTGAGATTTCAATTTTTCAAAATTCATCCACACAATTATAATAGTGCGGCAGTTGGATGTGATATCCACCTCCGAATCCAATTAATCGGGTCTTGATAGCATTATTAGGGGCAGATCCCTGTGAGTTCATGGGTCTATGGATCAAATTGTTATTAACAATAAAATGAAAAGTCTTTAAAAAAAAGAAGAAGAAAGAATCAATACGTCTAACTTTTTCTACCATCCTTTTTTTCCCCTCACGCATTATTATGCCTATTTTGACCTTCAATAACTTGCCTTCAACGGTTAGTTAATAGGAACTTAGCTGGAATCTCTCGTTCGGAAATATGTGTGAATACGAAAGACGGACGGCACAATAGACAAAAAGGGATAAGAATAAAATTACAAAAGTTGAAAATTTGGGCATGTACTGCTAGTACTAGAATGAAAAAAATATTCCCCCGTATCACAAAAATAGTTCACCATATTATATTTATCTATCTCAAAAAGGATACTTGGCGCTTACAACTATCCCTTCACATTATATTTTGACATTAATGCCTTCAACCCATTTCAATGAAATTAATTCCACATCATTAATTAGACAGAAGTGCTGAAATGAAAAAATATTTGTAAAATTAAATGTTTCAAGTATTTTTAATTTGTGTGATAATACCATCCTATCATTTCTCACTCGTTTTTAATTTGTGTGAAAATCCCATTCTATCTTTTCTTCGTAGAACGAGTGGAGAAATAATCAATCATCAATAAAATAGTGGTAGTTTCCTTAATTTGTTGGTCAACCAAGCCCACGAGAAAAGGACTTAATGGCCTAAACCCGAGAAAGAATACGCGCCAGCTTAAACCGTCGTATCTTCTCCTTCGAAAACAGACAACGGAGACAAAGGGGCAGATATTTAGCCAACGGCATTTGATTTTTCCCAAATCGGAATTGAAATTCATTTCCAATTTGGATTTTCCCATTTCTTAAATGGGTATTCGTTAAGTGTTTGAATAGAAGAAAAGGAGGTGAAGAGTATGGCGATTTCTGTGTCTTCTTCTGTGGTTTCTCGGATTTCTATTTCATCGCCTTCCTCGTCTCTGAACGCGAGAGAATTGGGATGTTCTTCACTTCTGCTTAATTGTTTAAATCCTTTCCGTGTAAATTATCCGTCTACGCGTTACACTTGTGCTGCTGCTTCTCATCCCCGGCGCTCCAGGTACTTCTGTATATCATCTCCTGCCATTTTTTTGGTAGCTAATGGTCATAGGGAACTTAGGTTTACTAGTGTTGATTTTGGATTGAAATATGTGAGCTCAGAATATATAAAGCCTAGACGAGCACAATCTCAAAAGAGGAGATTGTGTACTGCATCTACGGACTTGTTTAGATAAAGGCACTCTTGTCAGTGCTTCAAGATAACTCATAGAGCTTCGATTCTTTGGTTATTGAGTGTGGATACAATCGGGACGAAGCCTTTTCAAATCCACAATCTGGAAACTGTACGAAATGGATTTATTTCAGCTCCAGTGAAGGGATTTCGATTTTGAAAAATGTAAATATTTGTTTTAGTAATCCGGCAGTCCAAGAAAATCAACAAACAGAAGTCTGGAATAATCTGAGATTTTTATCTTTGTTTGGGGTAAACCAATATTTTCGAAAATTTCTTATGATTTAGTGAATGGGACTTTCCAAAAAATAATTGCTTTTTTGTTACTTTTATACAACCTTGCTGTCTCTTTCCGTACTATTTGTTTATTATCTTCTTTACAATTTGAAAGTAGAAAGCTGTTTGAAGTTCGAGCCACGACGTTGCAAGAGAATGAAGAGAAAGTGGTTGTGGAGGAGTCTTTCAATCCAAAGAGTTTTCCTGAGACAGAAGGAAACAGAAGTCCAGGGGAGCCACCACCTGATAATTCAACCTCTAGTGTTTTAGAGAGGTGGATTATTAAGTTCGAGCAATCTATAAATATCTTTCTCACGGTATATATCATATTAATTTCAACTCTCTATCTTGTATTTTCACTCCAGACAAAATAAATCCTCATTGTAATGGTGTCTATGGTCTTCATGTGTTAATGCATGTAATTACTGTGTATCCTTATTCCTTAATTTCCTTGATACTATATTTGAGTAATGCTAAAGCAGCATTTCTAATACAAAGATGGCTTGTCTCAATCTCAATTTCACTCAGCATAGATTGACACTTTTATGTGAAAGTAATCAGTAAGAGAAATTTGTAATGCTCACATCTTATTTCTTTATTAAGCCTATTTTAGGTCTCTACTTCTAAGATAGAAATATGGGAAATGATTTCTTCATGTTTCATGGAACACACAACTCTCATTTATTTCTATTTTAACATAAAAGTAGAGATCTAACGTGGGTTAAGTGTTCTGTCAATTTTTTTTTTGATGGGGCTAAGGGAGAAATAATATTTGTTCATGCAATATTATATTTAGAAAACTCTCTTAGTATATGTTCTGACATATATAGATATTTGTTTTTGGACATATTACTTTGAATTCTTTCCACAATTTTATGGACTTATGTTTTCCATGTTTGAGCAATCTATAATTTGTGGATGCATATGAAGTTTCCATGATATCGAACATCTTCCTCATAATTTTAGATTGCTATCATGGTAAATAGTTTTATTACTATCTTGGCAACTGTCCTTTTTGATGTTACTTATATGTAAGTTCCATATGCCATTGCAGGACTCAGTGATAAAGATACTTGACACCTTGTACCATGACCGAGATTATGCAAGGTTTTTTGTTCTAGAAACTATTGCAAGAGTTCCTTATTTTGGTAACTACTGGACTGTTCTATTGAGTATGATGTTTTTATTTAAGGGGTGTTTCATTCTCACTATAATTTCTTATTATAATGGAAAAACTGTAGAGGTAGAATCAATAGGGGAGATGTGGCAGGGGTTTGAAATGTTTGATTGTAATTGAGTAGTAGTCAAATCAAGTGGTAGCTAAAATTATAATGAGAGTTACGAAATGAGAATCAAAGTCCATTCTAGTGATAACGTAGTTTCCAGACTTCCGATCTCCTTTTTGCATGCACACTTCCAGTTTAGAACTAAAAATATATCTGCAATCTATACTCCAAAACCCAAAGGCATACGTAGTTATTCTTATGATCCTAGACTCCGGTTTAGAGGGAGTTCTTTTGCTGGATGCATATGATGAGGATGAGGGTATCAAAAAAGTATGTTTTATAAGTGAAATCAAGAGAGGATATATTCCCTTAGAAAAGAACATCTAAAATTACCAGTATATGTACTTCTAAAGTAATATTGAAGTTTACAATACATAGTCATATACCCTCGTCTAAGTTCTGAATCCCTCTCACCCATTTCCCCTGTATCTTAGATTTTATGAGAGAAAAATTATCCAAAACCTTGATATGTGCCTATACCAGATTCCACATACTGGTGGCCAACCAACATGAGTTTATGCATATTTTAGAAAATAAGGCTCTGACCTGCATGCTGTTCTGGACATACAGTCTTCTTAATACAATTTTAACATGAAAAACGACATCCTTCTTCAAATAACTGGCAGCTAGACCCACTACTTTCATTACTCAATAATAGCTTCTATTCATATGTCTGGGGAGTGATACGGTGATGATGTTGAGTTAGTGTACACACTGTGCACTAATGTTAAATTTGAGGAAAAATGAACATGTAAATGTTGCAGAATATTGTTAATTGATCTGCTTATATAGAGAACTACTGTTCTAATTTGATGTTCTGGCAGCCTTCATGTCTGTGCTGCACATGTATGAGAGCTTTGGATGGTGGCGAAGAGCGGACTATCTGAAAGTTCATTTTGCAGAGAGCTGGAATGAGATGCATCATTTGCTTATTATGGAAGTAATAGTTTTCTCTAAGCCTCTTGATCTCTCTGCCACAAGCACTTAATAGATTTATGTCTAATCCCAAGTCTAAGGGAACATACCTGCAATTTAAGCCTGTTAAAATTATAATTGGGTTAAAGACACTTTATACCATATATAGACATTATATTCTTATTTGGCACGGTATCACCTTACACAGTTTTAATGGTATTGCAGGAACTGGGGGGAAATGCTTGGTGGTTTGATCGGTTTCTTGCTCAACATATTGCGATATTTTACTATTTCATGACTGCATTTATGTATGCTTTGAGTCCAAGAATGGCATGTAAGTATGAGTTTGATGCTATTTCTGCTGTATACTTAACTCTTTAATATCTCACTTGCTTTCCTTTGTCCACATGTTTGAATTATATGATTCTCTATTCCGATCTTCTTGCCATGTCGAAAACTATAAATGAACACGAATTTTCATAATTGCACAGACTTCTTAAAATGTTGGGTCTCCTCTCTGCAAGTTGGATCTCCTCCTCTCTGCAAGTTGGATCTCCTCTCTGCAAGTTGAATATTAAACTGGGAACTTTTAGATCGGAAAAATCAAATGTAGCATCAGTTCGTAACTAAATTTTAGCACCTACACACCCTCACTTTCTCGTGTATGCCCCTTAAGCCATGCGTAAATGGACTCCCTTGCTTTGTTCTCTTGGATGGGAGTAATTGTAGGCCGTGTTCGTTGTCAATGTTAATTAGCAGAAAGAATAGAAGAATAGATAATTGAATTTATAGTTCTCTCACGTTCCCATTTCTTGTCAAGCTTCTATTGTATCTTTCCTAACAGTGAATCATTATCTCCCTCCTTTTTTTCTTTTTTTTTTTTTTCCCTTTTTTTAAAATAACCCACCATAGGATTATCTAATTTAATTGATACTTAACACTTTAGCTTGGTTCTATTCTGCAGATCATTTCTCTGAATGTGTGGAGAGTCATGCATTTGAAACTTATGACAAGTTTATTAAGACTCAAGGAGGTATTCCTGACTATTCTGTTCAAATAGACTCTTAGCTTTGAAGCATTTTGCATGTATATTCTCACAACTGGAAGATAGCACCATTAAACCTCTCTATCAATGGTTGTCAAATTTATCTGGTCATGAATCTCTTACGATTCTGAAGAACTGCGTAAATTTGAAAAAGGAAATATAAACAAATTTGCAAAAGGAAATACAATCCCCCCCTTCTTTGCCTACATTCTTAGGGTTTGTATTTTCTTCTAAAAATAAACGCATTCAAAGGAAAAGAACATTATATTTATTTTCACGATTGTAATGGTGGTAATGTGCCCATCCCACCTGCAGAGGAGTTGAAGAAATTGCCTGCTCCAGCAATTGCTGTTAAATATTACACCCAAGAGGACTTGTACTTGTTTGGTAAGTTCTATTTTCCCCCCTTTTTTCTTTTAACATTGCATATGGCAAATAAAGATGTGACAATTCTAACTTGCTTAACTATTTCATTTCAGATGAATTCCAAACAGCAAGACTTCCCTATTCTCGGCGGCCAAAAATAGGTAAGCATAGCATGGTGAATACTTAATGCACTGTAACAATAAGGTAATTTGGGTGATTTAAAGAGCATGTTTGTCCAAGTAGATTGTTTCAGTTTTCTGGCTTCCGACACGCCTCCATCACAACACAAGCAGTATAGATAAGCACATCTGACTATGGAAGTTTATACTGTATATCGTACCATAAGATATATGCTTATAAAATGAGGGATACTAAGAAAACATCTGCTCTTTTATACTTGCTGCTGTAGAAGTCTAAAATCTAAAATGAAGGGTGATGTCTTTGATTTTGGCGACGGCACTTCACTTTTTTGCATGCAAGAGTTGAACTTAACAGCCAGCTTGCATATGAGACTGATTTTGGGTATATATACCTAGAATCTGGGGTCTTACAGACATGAGTGTTGGCGGCCAAACCTCATATGGGAGTTACTTTGAATATATCTGAAATTTGGCAGAACCAACGACCTTTTCTTTCTACGCACCCGCATGCGCGCGCGCACACACACACATTTGCGACGACTTTGAGATCGGAAGAGCATAACATCATTGACCTGTGCAGTCAAAACAAATATTTGGATTAACCCATTGCATTCTTAAAAAGCATGCTAATTTAGTGATATAGTTATCCGCATCCTTGTTTGATTGTTTTGTGCAGAGAATTTGTACGATGTGTTTATGAACATTAGAGACGATGAAGCAGAACACTGTAAGACGATGAGAGCTTGTCAAACTCATGGTGGCATCCGCTCTCCTCACTCATATACAGACAGTGGACTGGATGCTGATTCAGCAGGATGTGATGTGCCCGAAGCAGACTGCGAAGGCCTTGTAGATTGTATAAAGAAATCTGTTAGTGTTAGGGAACCCATCACAAAGAGAAAGTGACCAATAAGAAGCAAAAGAAATGGATAAATTATACTGTAGTTGAATACGTGTATCTTTTTGAACAGGAAAACGAATCCACACCATGCATTTACAGCCAAAGAAAACTCTGTATTCCGCACTAGAAGTATATTCTTTATTTTGTTAGGGATTTGCCCCTTCTATAATTGCATATCTTAACTATTTAGCCAATAGTGATTCGAATTGTGCTTTCATTGGCCGAATGTTCAGTCCAAGTAAGAAACTTGAGTTTAAACCCCACCCCACAAAAAAATAAAAAACAAATTTTCCCCTAGCTTTTTTTTTTTAAAAGAAATTGAGCAGTTTGATTAGTAAACATGGGATTGTTGTATCTTCGTGTAGCCTTGGGGGTGCTAGGCCCATAGAGAGCGTTTAATGTGCACTGATTATTTTATAAGAAATTATCATCATACGTTAACGTTCCATTAGGAACCAATTATATTCGTTTTAATTAAAGTTATTGGATAAAAAATAACAATAATAAAGTTATAAATAATAATAATTTGAATTTTGAGCGTACGATTTACATGGCTAACATCAACAGACTACTTATGAATTCAACATTTCATCACATTTGTAAAAGATTATTTTCCCGTTGTAACTTGTAATAGTAACTAGGAACAATATTAATGTGGGAGGAAATGTGAAAGAGAAAAAAATTAAAAAGAGAAAAAATTGAGAGGAAAAAAACTATTCTCAACTAATATATGAGAGGAAAACCTAGTAATTATAATATTGAAAAATTTTGTTTATTTTTTAAAACTTCTTTACAAATTATTTTGTTATTATTTTTTTATTATACAATTGATATTTAATTTTTTACAAGATATTATTTATTTAAATTTATTATATATTTTTTTGAAGGATGAAAGAGATAAAACGAAAAAGAGGGGTAACTGACTTTGTTTTGGGTTACCCTACATTAATTTTGTTCTAATAAGAGGTAATTTTTGAAGGATGTGTGGTTGAAAAGAATGAAAACCACATATTTTTACCACTAAATTTCAGTTTTAATAGAAACCAGTAATTAAAAATGCACCTTTTTTTAAGGATAAAAAAAGTTACTTTTGGAAAAGCATTTCACGCACAATTGAAAAAAAAATATATATATAAATATATATAAATAATAAAATAAATAAAAATATACAGTTAAGCCTTAATAAAAAGGGGAAGAATAGAGCAAGCAAATGAAAATGTGGACGAGCAACAATCGAATCGTCAATCGAGGCAAATGACGACTGAAACGATATCTCGCCATCATCGTTATGCCTTCTGTTCTCCGAAATGACAAGACGAACTCATTATCGTCCCTCATCTTTCACGACCATGAACAGAGGCGTGCGTTAATCTGAAGTAAAATTGATATAATTACTGTTCAGAGATAGTAAAGGACACAGATCATCATCCATTACGTAGTGCAGATGCTGTTTGGTGTCTGTACCGGCGCCAGCGAAGGCTGGATGTACCATGTACGAGGCGGTGCTGGAAGGGGCGTCGACCGTCTAATAAATCCAACGATTTGTAGGTAATGGCCAATGGGCAAATGCAGCGGTATTTAAAGATGAGCGGATGCAGAAATACAAAACCCTAGAAACCAATTTACTGAGATACCCTTGACAAGGCTCCGCAAGTAGCGTTTTACAAAACCTCGCATAAAGCCACAAACCGCATTTGTACAAAAATTGGATTTCATGTTTTGTCACGTCTCGCTAGGATGACGGAATTGATTCGAAAATTCAAAATCGCGCCTCAAATCACTAGTGAGGCGGAGACGGGTTTTGATTGTCCCAACCCACCCCGAAACCTAGTTTTTTAAGTTATTTAATTAAAAAAAAATTTTACTTAGTGTATAACATTGCTACATGAAATTTTATACAATTAAAACGTAATATATAACAAAAAACAAAAAGAAACTCTTTATAGAATGAAAAATTAGTAACACTATATTCAGATTAATAGTTTTGTCATAAACACAAAAAACAAAAACAAAAAAAAAGGAAAAAGAAAAAGAAAAAGAGAGAAAATAGATCATTTATCCATGAGCAGCAATAGTAGTGTCACCTTATATTCGCAGAGTCCCGCGAAAGTTTGTAGGTATGAGCAAAAGGTATTTATGCTCTATAAAAGATCATTAGAAGGAATACCTCTTTTTGCTTGGGCCGTTGCAATGTTGGCTCAAATACAATAAAAACTTTTCAACAGTATATATTTGGGCTTAAAGCTATTGCACTCAGACCAACAATTAAAAGAGCTGGCCCAATGGTTGCTTTGTCCTTGTCCAAAATGGGGTTAGAAAAAAATCGGGGCAGAGAACGAAGATTTTTCCCCTCCCCTCCCCGACCCGATTCGATTCAAATGGGGATCGGGGCAAGAATGGGGAGGGAAAAACTGAAGCCAAACCCAACTCCGACCCGCCCTGTTGCCATCCTTAGTCTCGTACTTTATCACGTATTAATGCACTTAGATTATGAGTCATGTTTGATTTGAGTTTTTCAAAATTAATTCTTACTCAAACTCAACTTAAATAACACATTTATCTATTATATAAAAAAAATATTACACGTAGATTCATAACATTTTCTTATTTTTCAATTATACATTCTCTTAAAAAAATCATTTTTTCACAAATTTAATCCTAGAAAAATCTAATCAAACACACAATTCATACTTTTCATACCTAACGTTTTCAGAGCCTTGTCTTCTCGATAAATTGCAATAAAGGTCCCCAACTACTGCATCTATTTGCACTATCATTCTAAACTTTTAAATTTAGATCAAGAGACCCTCAATATTTAAAAAATTGGCACTTTCATCCAACTTGATATATTTTATCATTAAACTATACACACACACACATAAATCATGAATGAAGGAAAATCTCCTGATTCCTTTATTTACCCTTGAAATTTTTTTTTTTTTTTTTTTTTGTAAAACCTATTTTATCCTTTGGCTTTCTATTTTAGAAAATCCTTCAACTTTCTAACTATCTAAAACTTTTTTAGTTTATTTTTCTTTTCTTTTTGATAAAACGGTATCATTTTGATGTTTAAAAATATTGAAGGTTTGTATCAAATTAACGGTCATAACATGAACTTCAAAACAAGTTAACAAGTGAAAGCTAACAATGAGCATATAGTTCATAAAATTGATAATAAAATTTTAACTTCTGTGTTTCTACTTGTACACAATAACCCGGTCTTTTTTTTTTTTTTTTTTTTATACAAACGGGGAGATTGGGGAGGGGAGGGATAATTAGAGAGGGGTAAGTGTGGTTCGAACCCGAGACCTCCTTCTTGAAATTTGAGAATTTAACAACTACAGTACTTGTTTGAACGGCCCATAACCCGGTCTATTTTATTGTCCTAGTTAATATTCAAATTTTTTTAGATGTAATTTAATTTTTCCTCAAATTTGTAGTCAATTAAAAATAAATAAAAGGGAATGATATCCCACTACAAAAATGGTTAGGGACACCACATTACACAAATTAAAATATACGTTTTATATATACCACACTTAAATTTACTAGATTATCCTTACAATCAAACACCACATGACTCGACCACTTATTTGGGGCGACCGTGACTGCTCCCGCTCTCCACACTAGCTTTTCAGCAAACACTTCCTGTTTTCCATTTCTCTGTATGTTGGCCGCAGTGCCAGTCATGTTGTTGTAGGGACTAGACGAACTCCAAAAAATGAACCCCTATAACAAGTAACAATCGGGGGTTAGAAGGGGGCGGAATTTTTTTTTTTTAAATACTATATTCCTTAAACACTGAGGAGTTGCGAAAAGACAGATGCAATGCCTGTGCAAGATATCATAAAACAATTGAGCGCATCAGAAATGAGCATCCAAGAACTTGAAGAGAACTTAGAATGCTTCTTTAGGAGTTTAGTCAAAACTAGAGTTTCTCTTCTTAATGTCCTCAACAAATAGCCATTATTGCTAATGTTCAAACAGTTTTGTAAATTTATTGTCAAACAAATATATAAATACAATGAACACTTTTGATTTTTGAACCTTAACTCATTTTTGTGTTGATTTTTCTAACTAATCTGTCTCTCTAAATCTACACGCGCAATCTACTTTCTTTTTCAAGATTTTATCTCGACCAAGCATATAATTTTACCTTGACTTACAGAATTTCACCATTTTTCTAACTTTCATGTTTTCTTACGGTTATGTTTTTGTAACATATCCTGAAAATATAGGACAATGCCATAGATAAGATAATATTCAAGCGACAATAATGGTCTGTGCTTTTTTGTTGACAGTTTAATTAAGCATGTTTAAAAGTAAAAATGCAAAAGCAGCAAGGTAATGCCTAACCTGGCTGAGCACTAGCAAGTGGACGGAGGGAGAGCAACCAGCAGGCAGCAGCCAGCCGCCTGTGGCCCAGCAGCCAGCAGCGCAGAACAATAGAAGGCAGTGCAGAAGGCAGCCAGCAGCAGAGACTAGAAAGCCAGAGAGGCAGAGACTAGAGCAGCAGGAAATAGGGCTGCAGGCTAGCAGCGGACGGCAACAGAAGGCAGCAGCGGACGGCCGAGTCAAAACATATGGCAGCACAGCAGCCAGTGGACTGAGTCGCGGAACAGCGACGGTGATTGATTCGCGACTGCCTGACCGGTGAATGTAATGGCGATTGGCGATTTGAGGCAAACTAATTGAGAAGAGTTAGGGTTCTTCGATTTCGAAATTCGAGATTTAGGAAATTTGGGGATTTAGAAATTTAGGATTTTCTTGACAATTAGGGGAAATGGAAATCGAATTTCGTACAAGGTGTTTGTGAAAATCTAAATTTTGGGTTTTTTTAATTAGAATTTTCAAAAAAAAATTGGGTCAATATCGTCCCTTGACTTTTTTTTTTTTTTTTTTTAATTTAGGCCATAAGTTTGTAATTTGGGCCCTAATAAGTTAAAAGAAAAAGGGTGAAATGTATTTCGGCCAACTATAACAAATATAATTGGGCCTAACTTATTTCTGGGCTTAAGGCGGGCCTCTTTGTCCTCTATACAGGACCAGGCCTGGCAGACGTTCGAACTGAGGCAAATGAATTGCTTGGACTTTAGAGAGTTAGGGTTCTTCAATTTCCAATTTGGGATTTGGAAAATTTTAGAGATTTAGCTATTTAGGGTTTTTTCAATTGAAATTTGTGTTTAGGTTGGGGGAAATGAAATGGAACGAGTTGTTTTTGCTTTTGATTTTTTTTTTTTAATCTAAATTTTCAAAAAAGAATTTTTTTGGGTCAATTTGGGCCATTGATGTTTAACATTTGAGCCCTTAGTTTCAAAATTTGGGCCTTGAAAACTTAAAAAAAGAGAGAGAGAGAGAGAGAGAGAGAGAGGACCAAATGTATTTTGGATCAACTATAATAAATCTAAATGGAAATGGGCCCATGTCTTGGACCTGAGGCGACAACCTCTCATCTGCCTCAACTCAAGATTGGCCCCGCTCTTAGGTCAATTAAGTTATGGTTAATTTAGCAAATACAAATATGTGGTGTGATTAATAATTTTAGGGGTGAGAATATAATTCCCTATAAATAAATAATGGATACCTTAAATTTCTAAATAATTGATGTGGCATTCTTAGATGGCATCTGGTATCACTGTGACACCATACATCATTTTAATCAAGATTAAGACATTAAGTTCATCTAACAATTTTGCCAAAAAATAATAATAATAATAATAATAATAATAATAAATAAATAAAAATATGATCTTGATCCTTTAAAAAGATTCAAATTAAAGTTGACTATCGAATCGAACTATTATAATCAAACATGAATGCAACAAAAATAAAGACCAAATTAAGAATTCTACACATGACTTATTTCTTACCAATATTAAGTTTCTCCTAACATTCTATGCTTATTCAGAAATGACATTCATTGAGTTATTGTAAGCTGTAGAATTTAGGAAGTATACTTGATAAGTAATTAGCTTGGTTTCAATTTTTTATCCTACGTACCTCAATTATAGTAGTGATTAGTGCTTTGCTCCATCGTGACAATTTGAGGATGTTAAAACTTAGATTGAATCGAAACTTATGACATATTTGAACATTATTATTAATTAATTAGGTAGAAATTGAAAGGAGATATCTAATTCTAATTTTCTTTACAAAAAAGAAAAAGAAATTTTTATCTTTCTTTTTGAACTTTTCAATAAAATGAAGCTTTAAGTGTACTTGCATTTGGAATGCAAAATGGCTTTGGCATGGAATTCAAAATCATGAAATTCAAACGGCCTTCGATAATTTTGAAATTTTAACTCAAATGGTTATTTCGTGACAAGAATAACAACCTTTCCGTTGCAATTCAAATTATCAAAATTTATTAGCAAGTACAATGTTTTATGTAAGTACCGTATTCTAGGATTTATTTCGTTAGAGACATATTATTATATACACACGTGTTTTGTAAGGTTACAATGTCTTTCAATAAAATTAACAAAAGTGCGGACAAGAAAAAGGAAAATAGAGAAGACAGGATACCTTTTAATTGAAATTCTTTCTTTTTTAACGTAATTCACTCAAGAGTCGAGACAAATAATAATAATAATGATAATAATCTACATATATATAATAAGATAAGTGTTTGGTAGGTTTTTTTCCCGCCTTTAGTTAGGCTTTATAAGATTTCTGGTGATATCAATGATGACATCATTATTTAATATTTTTTAAGACTTTTTTAATTATTATTTATTTGAAATATATATTTTTTAATACTTAACACATTTCCCTTATTTTTAAATACCTAAAACAGATTGTGATCCACAGTTATTTCCCATTTTCCTTTGTTTAATCAAAATTTGTTTTGGCGTCTTCTTTTCCAAACACTCATCTTTGTCTGCCTTACCGTCTTCTTGCGTTCCCATTTTCCCTATTTACTCAATCGCTCCCACTTTATCGTCTTTCTCCGTTCCCATTTTCCTTATTTACTCAAATTTTTGAGAGCCTCTGATTGCAATCAATCGCGCATAGCTCCTCTAATCGCAGTCAATCTCGCATAATTTAGGTAAATTGTCTACTATTTTTCCTTGCTCTAGTTAGATGATTTTATTTTTGTTATGAATCCTCTATATTGGTGTCTTTCTTTTTTCTATGATCGAAGAATGCATTTCCTGCTCAAAGGGGATATTCTTTCCGTTGGTAATGGTTCAGAATATGGATTGAAATTCGTCCCACTATGGAGTTTTAATTTTGATATGAGCCCTAATCACTATCTTTTGGGTATATACCTTCTGTGCTTGTGAAACTTACCTTATGATAAGAAATGTCTATAGATTTTTTGGTCAGACAGTTGAGCCTGTTTTGGATGACGATGATGTTGTTGACCTTGTTACTCCCAACAAAAGAATGAGGGCAGACAATAATCATTGTAATGAGCTTGGTTCGCCGGGCCAAAATTCAGTGAATATAAGAGTTGAAGGGTCATAAAAGCCTTGGTGTGGTTGACATTTGAGGATCACGACCTGAAAAAAAAACACTTTATTCATTATTCCTTTACGTATGATTTTTTGCATTAAACAATATTTTTAGTTTGTCCAGTTCATGGGGTTTAATTATTTTGTTTTGCTTTTGTTGAGGTTGCGGACAACTTATGTTTCTTTATATGATTTTTCTTTTGTTTTGGATACTTTCTCGCTTGCTTAATTATTTTACTTTCATGATGATTGAACATTGGTTTTTGAATATCATTTTATTTATTTATTTATTTTTTTGCTGGATGGAATTTGTTTCCCTAATGAGTCCTTATTATAATATGAGATAAATTTTATTGTATATGATTGTAATTTCCTACTGTTTTAAATTTTGTTGGTTGTAATATAAGTATATTTTTTAAGGAGAATATAAAAATATGTTAGAGAATTCTGTTTTTAGTTTTGTATTATTATATGTTAGAGAATTCTATTCTTAGTTTTGTATTATTATATGCCTTTGCAACTTATTGGAAATGGCAGAAGAAAGGTCGTTGTATCTGACTCAGGTCAACTTATTATTAGAAGTTCTTTGTTCGAGCTAAATCACCGAAGTTGGATTCTCTTATTGGGGTATTTGTGATTTGATGTGGTCTGAAGATGGAGGTTAATGGAGCATCAATTGATTTAGTCAACAAATGGAGATTGATATATTTTATTTTGATGTAATCTTTTTATTTTTATTTTTGCAATTGATTGGTTTGGCCCCACTTTTTTTTTTTTTTTTAAATTTATGATGTATATAGGTAGAAGCATCTTATATATTTATAATATTAATGTTTTTCATAACAATTGTTGACATTCAATTATATATGTTTTTATAGGGCAGTTTAGAAAGAGTTGATCATTGTCTACTCTTAATTGAATGAATTATTATACGTATGCTTTTCCTTTATGCCATAATGTTTATATTAATTATCAGACTAATCTTTTCTAATTATAAGTGTATGTGGTTTGTAACGGACAATGTAAAGCAACTTATCAAACTCATATGGTAGTATATAGTGCAAATATATTCGATCTTCGATAGCATTTTTTAAATTTACTTAAATAATCACAATTAAAATGACATAAACAACCATTTAAGTTTTAATGCTCATAGACATTTTTTTCCTTACCTTTTCATATTCTTATGTATACTACAAACCTGAATCATATGTATACTACAAACCTGAATCATTTTTGTAGTAGAACTTCATAAGCATTGAAAATCAAAATTGCCATGCACGCTGTCTTCTTCCTTACTCAAAATTGCCATGCACACTGTCTTCTTCCTTACAAAATTAACGCTTATTGAATTTTTTAATTTTGCATTGACTACTATTTATGGGTCGTTATTTATTTGCTTCTTTCTATTGTTTTTAAAATCTTTAATCCATATTTTTTAATTTAATCCATATTCTTTCTATTTTTTAATTTATTACTTTTTCAATGACCACGCATTAATATTTAATGATTTGTTTAAATTATCACTTTTATAAAACACCATATTTTTAGACGTGTATATTACTTATTAAATACAAAAATTCTAAGGAGACATGAATAGTAGATATTAATAGAAGACATTCTTATGTGACACGTTTGTATTAGATGGTGAAAAAGTAGCCATATAATCATCACCCAATGAATGTGTGCCACATAAAAATGTTACATATTAATGTCATTTTTACTTGTCTCTAGAATTGCTCTATTAAATATTTATATTATATTTATTTTTCTTAGAATTTTTATTTATATTTTAATGATAGATGCGATGGTGAT
Source organism: Nyctanthes arbor-tristis (assembly GCA_963692815.1). Taxonomy (NCBI): domain Eukaryota; kingdom Viridiplantae; phylum Streptophyta; class Magnoliopsida; order Lamiales; family Oleaceae; genus Nyctanthes; species Nyctanthes arbor-tristis. The sequence continues at coordinate 23,650 of CAVNYN010205967.1, read as the reverse complement.
GTACCTTTGGATAACATAATTCTCTTTTTTATTATTACTTTGGATAACATAATTCATATACTGTTCTATGATGCTCTTTATATGTGATTAATATAGTTAGCTTTAACATTTCTTTTTTGACCCTCTTTATTTTTTATACTTAAAAGAATATTATCTTCGGATACTTATTAGATTATATTACTGAGTTTTAAAATAATCTTGTGCAACACAGGTGAAAATACTAGTAATAATAATGAAAAAAAAAAGATATGAAAGGAAGAAAAAGGAAAATGTATCAAAAAAAGAAAAAGAAGTCACAGAGTTTTCATTACATGAAAAGATGATCACTCTCATGAATGAACTAATAAGCCCCCGGCCCCCGAGCACCAAAATCACAATTTTCTTGCCGGTAGGTCTCCAGTTTCCAGTAATTGGGTCTTTTTCGTCTCAGCTTCTCTCGGTGGATATTCCATGGCGTCGATGAGGCTTCTCGCCAGAGCACTCCGCACGTGCCGTACAGTCGCTTCCGCCAAAACCCTGAACCCTCCTTCCCTCTCTCCATCTCCTCCCCTCCAACTCGCTTTAGATCGGAACCGTATGCTTTTAACTCTCTCTATTCTTTCACAAGTTCTTATTCGTTATAATTGCACTCAGTTACAATTTCAAACATAGAATTGTGCCGCCGATGATCGTTGCGGAGTTTGAGTTCTTGCTTTGTGAATTGACTCTCCAGAAAGAGTTAATTGTATCCGTAATTCACTAATTTGGAATCTCTTGGTTCTGAATTTTGAAATTAGTTTGATTTCTCTACAGTCGATTTTTGCTTGTTCAACAAATTTTGGTTTTATATTCAAGGCGCTGTGTGACTTCAACTGGTACCATACTTTCTAATAAGTTTCTTGGTAACCAGTTTTACTGAATATACTAAACAATAACATCTTTGAGCTTAAAAATTAGTCTTTGGCATCAGTCTTGCTAAATTCTTACAATTTCGGTATATCATTTCTCCAGACAATTTATGCTTATGTTATCTATGCATGATTTTAGAATATATTAGATCAGTTGACCCTGTGCAAATACTTTGTAGTTATAGTAGACTCTCTCCTGATAAATTTGGAGGTAATTTTAGTGGAGTTGAACCATGTAAGCAATGCCTTTACTTATTTTGTCATCGGTGGGCAACTAGACAATCACTTGTCAGACGTGTGCTCTTCCGATCTTATCAAAATCAAAGTTGTCTGGCCCTGGTTAAAATGAAATTGGTAGAAAGCTGTTGCAAAGGATGAGATACTTTGAGTAATTTATTGTTTTCTAAGCTGAAACGGTGGCAAATATTTGTTAATTCTGATCTCTGAAGTAACTTGTAAGTTTCGTATGCATTTTGAATTGTTGATTGGTGGAGCGTTTGATGATTTAATTGAGTCTGTATTTCTGAGTCCATTGAATGGCATGCTTAGTGTAATAAATTTCTGAACCATATCTTTCAACTTGGGGTCAGGTCTTTGGTCACTAGCTTAATTAAAAATATTAAGTAGTCATTGAACTTTGAAACACTGTAACCTTTCATCATTCCTGTCATCTTTATTATTTTGTCTCTTTTTCAATAAATATTAGTGTTTTTAAATATAAATAGCCAATAGAATCAAATGTGGCTTGAATAATCCAAGAAGTAAAATATTGATACTGGCACTCATTAGATTATAAAAGTGAGTTTGACTCTTCAAATTTTACAAGTCAACCCACTCTCTATTTTTAACAGTTGAAATACAAAGTTCATTAGAACTTAAATTTTAAGGATTGAATATAAATTTCAGAGCATCCTGTACTTAAAAGGAGTTTATTAGAGATGCTATTACATTTTGCTGATGGAATTCCGACATGATCGCATACTTGTCTAACTGAAGGCTAATGTATATAAGTTTTAAGCAAATACTTAAATGTTTCATTTATTGGTCAACTTGGGATTGTGTGTTCTATTAGTCACTGAAAGTTAAAGTCTTGTTGAAGGGTTATTGAACTTTAGAACATTGCACAATGTACATCACTTCATGACTCCATTATGTCATTGGAAGTTCATCACGATCCGAGTGATCCTTAGTCAACTAAGGGGCATATAATTCTTCTACTTTGATAATAATGATTCTGATGTTGATTTATTTGTTGTTTTGTTAGTGTCCCCAGTTGGTTCCTTTTACATTTTCATTTTCCACTACTCATTTGATTGAACTCGTTGCTCTGTTCAACCACTACTCAGTTCCAACCTAACATTAAATATATACATTTAATGAGAACATAAGACAAAACTTATTCCGATCAAAGGATTCCGATCTCTGCAACACCTGGGCTATCAGTGCATTTGTAAAATCCCTTTCCTGTTGGCATCTATCCATATAAAATAAATAGATACGTATCTATACAATGTTTCCTGAAGTTCACACAATATCATGAGCAACTGGTAACTGCTGAGGACCACAGTTCCAGTGAATGATGAAAGTGCCTCCGTTAGAAGTGGCAACCTGAGGAGGAATGAACGATGTGCAATGTTCTAAAAATTAATTGACCGCTTAGCAGCATTTTGAAATTAGAGCGTGATGAAAGGCACGGCCCAAGTCTAGTGAGTACTAAAACAAAAACATTTGTGTTTGGTATTTTCCTTTAAAACTTTGGTGATGTTAGCTTTTGTGCGACATGTTGGCCAATAGGGTGTAACATAGACATGATATGTGATGTAGACTGCGCACGCTGAAGTTCAGTGACCATTCAACAACATTTTGAAATTCAATGAGTTATTGAAAATGTGAACTTAAGTGATCATTGAAACATTTAACTCACTCATTTCCATTAACAACCACAACTTCATATCATCAGCAATGTGCACTCAAACGGTTTCAATTGTTTAGGCAGTAATGTATACCTTCAGTGCTTCCTACTCTCAATTATTCAACTGTTTCAGTAATTGCCTCTTCTGCATTGCTGGATTTTTGGGATGTTATGCCACCCTAAGGTGTAACATGTTGCCTTACTATACTTATGGGGATCTGCAGGAACTTTTGAACAACATAAACAGATTCATGTATCAGAAGGTCCTATGCCAAGATCTGCAAACTTGCTTCCTGTCCATGCAGTGTTAGCTGGATTACTTGGATTTGGATTGATAGACGTAGCCTATGCAGATAATGATGAGGTTGGTGTGTATATTTCGTTGCCTATATTTTACTTTTGATGTGGGAAAATGCATCTGAGTGAACAGCTTTTAGTGTGCTAGAACAGGGATTTCCCCCCCATCTTCTCTCCCCCAACCTCAAAAATAATGTGGTCTTGAAGTGTAATGCAGTGTTAAAAGTGGTGGTATATCTGTTCCCTTCCTTCAAATGTTTCATTTAAAAAAAAAAAAAAATTGGCTGTGGTCTTCCTGAAGGGCAATGGGAGAAAACTGTTCTGCTGTTGATTACTTATGAGTTAAGTTTCTAAAATAGTTTGGCCTTCATTAAAAATCAAATGGCAACTAAATTTCTGAAAATGTAGGCACTCGGCATCTATAATTCTAATTTGAACTTGAAAATCCTGTTCTGCTGTTGATTATTTATGAGTTAGGTTTCTAAAATAGTTCGGCCTTTGTTAAAAATCAAATGGTGGGCAACTAAATTTCTGGAAATGTCGACACTCGGCATCTGTAATTCTAGTTTGAACTTGAAAAGAAATCTTACAATTGTCTATGATGAAAATATTAGATGCAATAATGGTTCTGCTTATCTTATTGAAGCTGCACCCTTCTACTGATTTTGTGGCATTCTTGCTGTTTCTTTAGGCCACTGCTAAGACTTCACCGTCATCTTCGGGCCATACTAACATGGAGGAAATTGCTAGGAAAGAAAAAGGTCGACTGGAGGAGTTGCTTAAGAGCAAAGGCATCCGATACGGTTCTTATCCTCGTTTTACCGTAGCTGTTAAAGGACAGAAGGTTAGACTCTCTCCCCGCTCTATCTTGACTGCCATATGTATGCCTATCATAATCTTCTGATCTTTCCGAGGTATCACAAGTTCGGCCTATTTGAGGCTCACCTATAAAATACATTTCTTGAGCACTAATTTCCAAAATTGACTATTCTAGAAGGGAAATACAATGTGTTAATTTTTGCAGGTGACAATCAAGTTCCAGGTTCCTTCCACCTGTGAAATTCCGCTACTAATAGCAAACCTTGTTTCACGTCTTGGAGTCAAAGTTGAAGATAATGGTACTGGATCAGATATGATATTGCGGGCTTGGGACAGGTTGACGAGCGATGGTTTCTTCAGCCTTTAATTTTGTTTGTATTTTTGTATTCTTGTTGAATTAGATATTTTCGTTTCTTCCCTGATTGTCAGTGGATAAGTACATTTTGCTACTGAAGTTACTACTACATGATGTTTTCTCTTTATGATTGCGTATTTAATTATTACTATTATTATTTTATTATCAGTGGGGTTGCTTGGCAGCTAACACTTGGTTGCCCCAAAAACCAAAAAGAAAGTAATAGAGATCAAATACAAAGGGAGGACATAAATGCAAATGACGGAGAGCTGTGCATTCTCATGTTTCGCCCGCTTATCAGCTCTGATAAAGCTGTCAGTTTCTGTTCCTCTTTAATAATTACAAAATGATAATCCATCATGCTATGTTGTTTAAATGTCGAAGTCATACATTATTTTTGACTAGGTTTCCACATTACATGTGGTCAAATTTGTTCAGGAAGTTGAATTCATGAAGCAGGGTAGTTTTAGTCCTGAAGAGCTTGATGCTTTGGCATCTGTCTTGCAATTAGCTGGACAACAGAAAAGCTTCGAACTCAGACCAAAGGGAGATGCTTCACGGGTTCCATCAGTGGATAGAACAGTATCTAGTCTAGAGGGCATGGGAGTCAAAGTTTATGGACTTACCCATTTGGAAGCAGATAAACCAAAAACTGATATCTCTTGGGAAAATATTGCTGGGTATAATAATCAAAAGCGGTATGTAGTTCGCATCATAATACACTTATGATTGTGCAGATGTTTGGTTAACATCATATTATGTTGCATATGTATCTGCTATTGCAAAGGATAACTCCCCACATTAGAGAGAGTCAAGCTGTTTTTGTGTATGCAGCTCTATCCTTGAGGCAATGCTCGTCACTACCCCTTCCTAGCTCTCAAAATGATTCTAAAATTTTATATGGAACCCATATTTTTCTCTACTTTTATGATCAATTAGTTTAACCTTTAGACACCTTTAAACCTGGAAAAACATGTAAACTTAAAAGGTGTTTTCTTTCACCATTAAAAACACGTTAATTTATAAAAATATAGGAAAAATGTTGGAGGTTTTGTGGAATATGTAGTTGACATTGAGGAGTAGTGAAGGTTGTGGTGGGTCCCATGAGATGTTTCATTCAAATTGATTGTGTTTATAAATGTGATTACTATAAACACAGTTTATGTTTATAATGAGTAGGAAATACCTTCTTAGAGCATCTGCAGCAGCGTCTCTATTTTTAAAGATCATCTTGCAAATTTGAGTGCAAAAGTTCACTCCCACAAGCTCTTTTCTTGTACTCTTATTTTGCTTATGTCGAGAAACATTTATTTTATTCTTTTATGTTTAATCAATATTTATAATTTTAGTTGTCTTTGACCAATAAGATCAAATGTGGTTTGGTTAAACCAACAAATATGTATGTATTGAAAACCTGTAACCAACCATGGGGAGTGAGTTCTGGAGAGCCAAATTCTGTCTCTATTTTGAAATGTAAAATAAAGTTTGCAGCTTAATTTGAAGGTTTTGCTCTCTAAAATAAAGAACAATTTTCATTTAAAGAGTGTTTTGGAGATGCTTTTTACTATGTTTTTTATTTTATCAACAATCATAATGTATTAGTTGGGCATCTGATTTTTTTTTTTTTTTGGTCTGTAATTCATTTATGTAATTATCATTTATTTCAACTGTTATGTAATTATCCCTGGAGTGGTTTCTAGATTCTTACATGAAAATCATTTAAAACTAATCAGTTGTGTACTTATGTTGCATATGTAGAGAGATAGAAGATACAATATTACTGGCGTTGCAGAGTCCTGAAGTATATGATGATATTGCTCGTGGTACGCGGTGTAAGTTTGAGACAAACAGACCGCGTGCAGTGCTTTTTGAAGGGCCACCAGGTTTGAATTCTTGATTGGATCATTTAATTGAAATTTTACTGCTCGAGCTGAAACTTCCTAGAGAGTTTAATACTTTCCAATGGAATTTATCCATTCGAAAGTATTAAATTTTACAGCGTTACTCGTGGCAATTTAACTGTAAAGAAAGCCATTTTTCTTCTGATTTACCAAATAGCTTCTATATAAGGTAAAAATGAGGAAGGTTGGGGAACCTATGAAGCCTGAGGAAGTAGAAAATGGGAAGTTTTAAGAAGCCAGTAACGAAAGAAGAGCCAAAATTTAGAGTTACCAGGCAACAATACTATTGCTGATGTAGTGCTTTTGCTTTCAGGTACAGGAAAGACTTCTTGTGCTCGTGTAATTGCTAATCAATCGGTATGGTATTGCCTACTTACTAAAGCTCCTAGTGCTTACCTGCTTTATATCACGTTTTATGTTTTTGCCTTCATTAAGACAGCAATGTACAGCAATTGGTTAGTCAGCACATTTATCATTGCATGGGCTGAATTACTGTTTTCTTTGTCTCTTACATTTGTGCTCTGTATAGATAAGAGCATCCACACTGGATGTGTTACTTGGGATTGTTATCAATGTGTGTTAGTTAAAGTAAAAATTAACTCTCCATTGGATGTCTTAAATGGGATTGTTAAAAGAATTATTTTACAAACATGTTAACTTGCTCTTTAAATTTAGCAAACAACTTAACATGTGAGGTGGCATTTTATTTATAGTTGACCAATAACTTTTTAAAAAAAATGGGGTCCACTTGGATTTGAGTGAATTTAATGGCTTGATTTAACATATTCAATGTTATAACAAAGCAATTGTGAAAGTTCAAGGGTAACTTGTAACTGTCCCATTTAACCATCACTAAAATTCATTTTATTGCTTATGTAGCTAGCTAATTTAGCACATCCATTGTGGATGCTCTAATGTGCCCATGTGTGTGCATAAATGTACAGTCTTGAATCAACTATTTTAACACGGCTGTCAAATATTGCAGGGAGTCCCGATGTTATACCTGCCACTGGAGGTTATCATGTCAAAATATTATGGTGAAAGTGAGCGTTTGTTGGGGAAAGTGTTTTCGCTTGCTAACGAAATACCTAATGGTGCCATCATATTTCTAGATGAGGTGATTGACACATAAGAAATAGGTTTCTTATCTATGTAGCGTTTGCTTTCATATTGACCTCACTCTTCCCTTTTTGACTTATTACAGGTTGACTCTCTTGCTACTGCTCGTGATACTGAAACACATGAAGCGACAAGAAGACTGTTATCTGTGTTGTTACGGCAGGTACCTGTGTGATCTGTTATTTCTTTACCCAAGTAGATAAATAGTGGCGATGGTAAATATATTTCTCTTGATATGATTGCTGACTAGTATTGCCTCTACCAATTCATGTGCTGGTTTGAATTGGCAGTGTTTGCTGACTAGTATTGCCTCTACCAATTCATGTGCTGGTTTGAATTGGCAGTGTTTGCTGACTAGTATTGATTCACGTGCCGGTATGAATTGGCAGAGAGTTTTAAGAGAAGGTGGTTTGAATTGGCAGGGTGTTTACTGACTAGTATTGCCTCTATACCAATTCACGTGCTGGTGTGAATTGGCATAGAGTTTTGAGAGAACCTTCTGCTTAAATAACTCCAAGTTTATGCTTAGGTCGGATGGGCCAAGGCCTTAACAAGCAGAAGGAAAATGTTTTAGCATGTCATATTTTGAAATAGCATTCTTTTTCCACAAAATTGTCTATTACCTGGCCTTCGTTGGCGGTTCTGATACCAAAAGTTTCTAACACCATCTGTTGGTACCATAGTGGCAATAGGGGAGGGGAGGGGACATGTGACAATAGGGGGGTATATGTCGATTTTCTATTGGGTTACATCATGCGACTGGTATCATAAGGAACCAGCCGCTGGTATTAGAAAATTTTCAATTCTGAAAAAGTTTTGGAGTGAAGTACTGTTCTCACAATATTTGCTTCTGTGCAGATTGATGGATTTGAACAGGAGAAGAAAGTAGTGGTCGTTGCCGCAACCAATAGAAAACAAGACCTTGATCCCGCTTTGCTTAGGTAACTGAATTTGTTGTTTCCTCAGTATTTCAACTAGCATGTGCTTTTTTAATGGTTCTCTTACTCCGGTTTTTATTTATTTCATTTCATTTCAGTCGGTTTGATTCCATGATCACATTTGATCTTCCTGATCAGCAAACTCGTCAGGAAATTGCGGCTCAATATGCAAAGCACTTGACAAAATCTGAGTTGGCTGAATTTGCCTCAGCTACTGAAGAGTAAGCATTATGCTACATTGACTTCGAAGTGGACAACTGGAATGGCTTGTTTGTGCAGAAAAATTTGATCCACTTTGCTATTTTTAAAGCAGTCTTATAATTATTTGTTCTCCTGTAACTTGTATATCCCGACTTATCTGTGAGTTGAATTGAATTATTATTTGTTTCTACTTCAATGAGGAAATAGAGTTCTGTGTTTTTGGTGGAAACTCCATGAATTAGTAGTTTAAAATCTGGAAGTTCTTATAACTGCATTGGTCGATGCAGAATGTCTGGTCGGGATATGAGGGACGTGTGCCAGCAAGCTGAGAGGCATTGGGCATCAAAGGTATCCTCCGGAATTAACTTGAGTACATTACTTGGTTATGTTCCCTCATTGCATTAAATTTTCTCTTTTTATATATAAAAAAATAGATCATTCGTGGGCAAGCACAGAAAAAGGACGAGGAAAACGGGTCGCTTCCACCTCTCCAAGAATACATAGAAAGTGCTCTGAATCGTAGACGCGCATTGCTTGGTGCGAGTCAGAACCGAAACCCAAGTCCTCTGTCAAAGAAACCTCAGTTCGATTTTCTTTAAAGCCGTCTTCAAATTGGTCTCATGTAATGTTTATATATATCAGGTGGCCACAAGGTTTTACTGACGGGCATCAAGGTCTCCATGTCACATCCTGTTCATAGGGGCGATTGAGTTGATGTATACACACTTAAGGAAATTTAAACTATTGTGATGTGTAAAACACAACCAAGAAAATTCTCATAGCAATATAGCTTTATTAATCCTGCAAAGCATTGTACATGACGACTACATGCCATAAAGTTTTTGAGGTTTTTTGTCTGATTCTTACACCCACGGAGGCAGGAACCCATTTTTATCGTCGGCTGATACTTTCCTCGTAAATCTTGAGCAGGCGACTCTGCACCCTCTCTCGCATTCAACGTGCGTGAGAATCTCGATTTCTTTACATTTCAAGTAACACTGCATCATGCAATATTGGGCATTTGTGCTTCTCTCGGCCCCTTCGGCCAGGGCTATCAGCGTGAATGCACACACGACGATGGTGATAATCAGAGTTCGGTTCTTTGAGGCCGTTGCGAGCTTGTCGGGATTGAGGTGTCGATATTTGTATATGCAACCAGCTGAATTCCGTCAGCTATTTAAAGATGACGAAGGGGCGTGTGCGCAAACGTTTGTGCCTGTACTGAAAGGATGCGTCCGTTCACAAACGGTACATAAATGGATTTTTTGAAAACCCCATCTTTTCGAACACGCATGTTTAAAAGAGAGAGGTAGGTCGTCTTTCTACGTGTCAAATAATTTTTTAGTTCGTTTTATTACTTCAAAAACTGAAACCAACGAGAATTCCGGCCAACTTGTGTGTTGTAACATGTGAAAAATATATAAACCAAACTTAATTTTAAACTAATTTAAATTATTGCCAAACACATTCATAATATTATTTATGTGATAAGTTAGTAACAACTAAGTTTCTTTTAAACTTGATAAATAAATATTATGAAAAGATTATATAAAAATGACATTGAATTTTAAAAAGCATCAACATGTTTCGGAAGGGGCAGAAAAAAAAATGAAAATTTGTTATGAGCTAGAAGGAAAAATACAGAAAATAAAGAGAAAATAGAGAACAAATTCAAGAATTCTATTTATATCATTATGAGAATCCAATTCACAAGTCTAGGGTTTTGGGGTACAATAGTTATTCACAATATAATTAAATAATTCACAACAAAATTATCATTTTCTTTCAACTTTTTTTTTAATTGTTGCTTTTATTCACTCAAAAAAGCTGGCTCCACCACTGGGATTAACATTTGGCACCAGGAAGTGGTAAAAAATTCTGGTACTTTAGCAAATATTAAAGATATGATACTCTTGATTCATCAAGAATTCACAACGTGTTTAAGGATATCAATTTGTTACTCCCTTTGTTCCACAAAAATATTCCCCTTTCATCACATAGATTAAGAAAATGTCATTTAATATTATTAGAGATGTAAAATTTTAATATATATTTCCTAATATACCTTTTGACTTATTTATTATTTCACTTTAGTTGTTCTTTGTTATTGATTATTATGCACAATAAATGATGGTATATTAGAAAATTAAAAAATTAACTTAGTAAAGGGGAATATAATTTGGGGCTGATAAAAAAGGAAAGGAGGAATATCTTTTTGAGACGGAAGGATTAATAAATTGTGTTCCATAAATTCAAACGTTGGCAGGGGCGGATCCAGGGAGTACCCACCCCGATCCTTGGCTTCCCCTGTTTTCAAAAAAATCTATTTTTTTACCCTTTGGGATATTTTTAAAATTTATTTTTTTAGTATTTCGGCTAGGGATTATCAAGTTTTGGCTACCCCTTTGACAGTCTTCTGGCTACGCCCCTGACGTCGGTTCTTAATTTTACCAATATGGTGGAGTATGTTATGCCTAAAATATTTGAATTTTGTTCCCTGAAAGTTGTGCTTAATTTTAATAAATAAATAAATGTAAACCATATTTTGTTTACAAATAAGTAATTGGCGCATTTAATCTCTAAACATTGTACATTTAGTCTCAAAGTCAAAGGTAAAAATTTTGGTGTTAATGTCTCTAAACCTTATATCCTTTGGTACTATTTTGGTTAGTTTGGATGGAAAAAATAAAAAATGATCGTTAAATCTCATACCTTGTTTGGCAGCAGAACCCATTAAAAATGTTTCGTCCCATAAAAATAAAATGTATTCAGCACCAACTAAAATATTAAATTATAAAAAAATAAAATTAAAAACAAAGTGATACAGGAGTATCATCAATTATAACACTAGAATAAAGTAAAAACTAAGAGCCTTTTATTGGTATGTTAATTTCCAAGTTTCAAATTCTAGAAAGTTAGTTTCTACAGTTTTCTGGAATTATTCAACGACATTTACTAAGCAAATAGGATACCATTGGAAAGCTATTGAAGTTATGACTCGTCTACAGCCACACATTTTCCTAACGAGATACATCATGAGAAAATTTCTTTGTAATATGCATGCATAAAAGACATTCTAAGACACATCAACCTAATATTGTCGAATAAACAAATTGCAATTGTTTTGTGTAAAAGATAATTTTATTGCAAACAAAATTTTTCTTTCATAACATTTGTCTTTCAACGTATTTGCAATGAACTCATTTTTTCCCCGAATGTTATTTACATAAGTTGTCCAAAACTGGATTCACTAATCATAGTGACTAAATCAAATATTAAGTTGATTAATAACTAATAACCGGCGATCGTCAATAAAACTGTAACTCGAACTTAGATTTTCCTTTTAAAAAAATAACTTCAAAAAAAAAAAAAATGGAAAAACTAACGGACGATGGATAAGACACAATAAACATTGCATTACATCAGGAAAATTCTTGTAACAAAATCATTGCTTCAATTAAGACAAACAGATAACTTCCACAGTAAAATGTGCCCTATTTATTATATTATTACACCCATGGAGGCATGAACCCGCCGTTTTCATCGACGGCGGATTCTTCTCTCGTCCGCCGTGCGCACGCAACTCTGCATCCACTCTCGCATTCGTGGTGAGTGAAAATCTCGATTTCTGCGCATTTCAAGTAGCAGTCTATCATGCAATATTTCGCGTTTGGATTTCTCTCCGCCGCTTCTACCACGGCATTAATCATCGCGAATGCACACACGAAGACGACTGTGATAATAAGAATTGATTTCTTAGCGGCCATTGCTTGCTTGCTTGAATTAATTAAAATCTCGATATTTATAGAAACTGATTCTAAAGCATTGATGCAAAAGGCAAAATTTCCTGAACTATATATAGATGATGAAATGGTATAGTGTTTACGTGTATTTGTGTCTGTTCGGAACCAACGCGTCTTTTCATAAAATTTAGTTTAATGCGAGTTGAACGCATCTTTTCAAATGATTTCTTAATTTGTCTTACATTAACTTTCCAACGGAGGGCCAAAAAAAAAAAAAAAAAACACTTTCCAATGAAAATTTTTCTCCAATTTATGTTTTTCTCCGTTCCCCCCTTTTTCCTTCCCCCCCCTTTTTTTTGAATTTACTATGGTACGTGTAATAACAAGATTATAAGTAATTTTTATTATGTGAATTAAAAAGTGTAATTTTTTTTTATATTTCTCAATGTGTTGCGTAAATTTGTAAGATTATGTATGTAATAAAATTTGTTATTTGTGTAATAGGCGGATTACATATAAAAAAGTCTATGGCATGTATTTAATAATGTTCGTTACATGTGTAACAAGCTATTTTAAATATGTAACGTCTATTATGTGTGTAAGAAGCTATGTTATGCATGCAACAATGTATATTATATGTATAGCAAGTATTGTTATATATGTGTAACAATTTATGTTACATAAATTAAAAGCGCAACATACCATATTTAATTTCTCAATGTTTGGGTTAAAATTTTAAGGTTATTATGGAATAAAATGTGTTTATTTGTGTAATAAGGTCTGCTACACATGAAAAAGTCTGTTGTGTGTAACAATCTCTATTATGTGTGCAACAAAGTTTCTATATGTGTTTTGTTCCAAAAAAAAAAAAATGTTTCTATATGTGTAACTAGGTTTGTTGCCTAAGATTTGCCACTTTTGTAGCAATCTATATTATCTTTATAATGACAATGTTTGGTATGTGATTTTAGTGTAACAATGTAATGTTTGCTATATGTGTAACAATATCTGTTATGTGCATAACAAGCTACATATGTATTTAAAACAATATAACATACCCTATGAATTAATTAAATTGTGTAACATTCCTTGTTTTTATGAATTAAAATATGTAGTAACCTTTATGCATGTAACACATATTATTAAATAAAAATTTGTAATAAATGCTGTTATACAAATTACATTAATCTACTTTGTTACATGAATTAAAAAAGTGAATTATACATTGTTAAATGAATTTAAGGATGAAAAAAGGAAAAGAAAAATGAAAAAAAACAGAAAAGAGAGGAAAAAAGAAATAAAAAAGAAAATAAAGGAAGAAGGAATAAAGAAAATGGCAAAAGAAAAAACATTTCGGGCCACCGACCGGTCGGACGTTGGTTGAGCAGCGGGTAGGAAATGAATAAATAATATTAAAAGGTTAGAAAACTAAAGGAAAGATGAAACTTCCCCCTTTCTCAATTCGTGGATATGCCCGTAGCCTTAAACTTCCCTTTTTATTTTTATTTACCCGTGTACTCATATTTTTCAAGGTTTTATTTTTATTAAGAGATCTAATCTTGTAACTCAGGTGTGCTGTGGGGTGTGAAGTGGGGTGGAAATGTAACATATCTCAAAGGTATTATCGTCAACGATGATGTGACATATATATATATCTATGCTGTTCTTTCTTCATGAAACAAACACGTCTAAACTTCTTCTAAATAAATTGTATATCTTCCAATACTTTTTTGGTCCCGCAACCATCACCACTGCAGAAATGCTTGATGCTTCTTGTAACATTTAGCCCACAAAAAAACGTCTAGATGTTTTGAATTGATCATGTTAATTCAAACTTGCGCACTTAGAAAGTGCAACCAAGAAAGTTCGTCTATTCAATGTGAATTTTTGATTGTTCAAGAGTACTCTGGGTTTTTTCCTAGCCAAGTGGCTTACTTGAAAAGTAGTGGGGAATTATTATCTTGTACTGATTCTGACTCCGTCTTTGCTTTTTATGAATAATAACTTGGGTTTTTTAATTTCCTTTGTGTATCTTTAATTACAGTTTTTACTTTGTTTCTGCATGTTTAATTTAATTTATCGGTCAATGAAAATATATTGACATCTTTACTTTTGTTTGGTGTAGAAATATCTTTGAAAAATATCTTCTTAAACATGGTTGAAAAGATAGTAAAGACTGAAGAGTACGTCTTTTTCAAATGATTATTTTTGTTTGAAATATATAAAAGGTTCGAAGGTGCTCGAGTGTTTAGATAACTAAAGTTAAAGATACGCTTAAATAGGTTCTCATTCTGTGATACAATATTAGTTCTAGCGCACCGTTTCTAGAGTCATGCTCTGGAAATTGACGGCTTCAACTTTGACTTAGACCGCGTCTGTGTAGACCGTCGCCAACAAAGAATGGAAAATTGGAAATTCCATTACTTATTTTGATGATACAAATTCTCACCCTAAAAATGCAACTTTTGCATAGGATTGCAGTGCTCCGCACCAGTCTGCGTGGTGTAGAATGAAGAAACCGAATAAATATGTAATTAATTATATTATATATTGCCTTGAAGGTATCCCTTTTGTCATTTCATTCAAGGTCATGTTGGTGAATAAGAAAATTATATTGTGGTGTAATAAATAATAATTGTAGTGGAAATATAATTACCTTTTTATCATTTCATTATTTATTTATTAAGCGGGAAACTTCGCAACCCTTTTTGATTAAAGTGACACACGACCCTTCAGCTCCCATAGTGATGATTCCCAGGGTGCCAGTGCATATCCTTATCTATTTTCCCCTTTTGTCGCCTTTACGTAGGGTTACCGTCACCCTAGTTCTACACACATGCCCTCTATATTCCATGCACGTACCTTAAGAATTAAGATCTAGACGCACACGATCAAATTCAAACGCATGGGGGAGAGAAGAAGCTCAAGCTTTTTGAAATGATCAGGATTGAATTTGAGAAAATTGGCAAAATAGCTCATGTTTAACATACATCTCTAGAGAAACTTCCTAAGATACAACATAAAGATGTTGAAACATCTGGCAACGCAAGTCAGGCACCTAAGGATCAGGGGAAGAATATTTCACCATCTTCACTAGATGTTAGTATTATTATTCTTATTATTATGTTATATCCAAGATTCAATATATATGTATCAGTTGACGCTATTTACTTGACCAAGATGAATTCTATTAAAGTCATGGAATTTAATTAACAATGTCAATCAAGCGGGAACAGAAAATCACTACAATCTCAGAAAAAAAGATCTAGGAGAGGATCTTACTTCTCAAACAAAGGCCAAATCACCCATAAGCTCAGAAGTACCAAAGAAGGAAAGCTAAAGAATGCTACCACTTTGATACAGAAGAGGCAAAACCATGGACGGATCTATTGGTGCCCAAAAAAAAATTCCTAAGTAGTCTAAAAAATTTTCTTAAGTAGCCCAAAAAAATTAGCTCGGTCTAGCCCAAACTCAAACTCTTTTTTTTAATTCTTTTGTGAGTCCAATACAAAAAATAAATCCAAGTTTTCTTAGGCTAAAACAAATATAACTTGTTATCTATTTTATGATGTATTTAAGAGAATATAGATTCTTTTATTTTTTGTGCTACAATATCTATTTGTTTCTGTTTGTGGCTAATGGATAAATGATGGTTAAAGTTATTACATGTGCTCGTGATTTGTGTATTTTGAGAATATTAGTGTATTTCAAGTTTGGTTTAAACTAATTTACAAAGGAAGTTATGTCAATTTTTTTTTTAAAATTTTTATGTACTCTGATATTTCTAGTGCAATTTCATTTCAAACAATTTATAGTATAAAAAAATCCCTGGCTGCTTTTTTCCTCTAAATCCGTCTCGGTCCTACGTAAAATCCTAGATCCGTCCCTGGGCAAAAGAGAGCTAATGGGATTTCTGGCATGGAAACTAGTGGGATAAAGAAGATAGGAAAGACTCATATATAAATCCCTAGTAATTATGAGATTCTCTAAGAAGCGCCGACATGGACATTTATCTCTGATACATCACGAGTCAGACACGCCGATACATAATTTTTGAAAATAACCAACACGAAACGTTTTTGGCACGTTAGACTCCCTGGCATCTTTGTGGCTACAAGCCCGGGTAAAATGTATACAGACAAATATGCATGGACTAGTCAGGAGGGAACTGAAAAGATAGTACCGATACATTAAAATGAAATAAAACGAATGCTGGCTAGTACCTTCAAGTTTCAATACTATTAGAACAAATGTGGCCAAAGAGATAGCCCATTAGTAGGATATATCCCTTTACCGGGGTCTTCACCTGTATTTGAGTTACTTCTTCTCCACCCCTCTTCGCATTTGTAATTAAAAAAAAAAGTATCAGGACTAATAATAAACTAAAAAAATGAATTAAAGTATTGGGCTAATTAGCACGTGCATTATGTGTATATATATATTTTTTGAAATCCTATATGTGTATTATATGTGTATATTTTATCCAGTTAGAACTAAATATCTTTGCCTAATTAATGAATTTTACTTGAAACAAAGGAAAAAAAAAATTATTAGTCTATAAAATACATTATGAAGCAGCATGAGTGTAATATATGGAACATGTCGCAATATGAGCACAACCAAACCTCTGTGGTTTCTTTTAGTCTCTGAAACTCGATTTTTCTAGAAACTCGATTGTAACTATGTACACGAACTCTATAGGCCAAACGTCAAATGAGGTTGTGTCATTGTTTCCTCCTCTTCAAGAATATTATGTAAGATTGTTTATTCTTTTTAAGGTACTACTAAATTGAGAAATAAATTAATGATGAGAAATATTCTAAAATATATAAAAGGAAACACGTGCACTCTTCGTGCTTTACTTGTGCATTCGTCGCGTATATTTTGTAAATGGGAACACTCATTAGTTATGTTAAAAAAAGAAAAACTAAATTAAACTTATATACAATGAGTAATAGTTTATATAAAACGGCGATTCTATCCGCATCACAAATTTTGCTATTTACACCAAGTTCTAATTACATTACAATTAAATTATGATTTTTCTAGACACATACACGACGCTCTTCCGATCTCTAATAAAACCCACGCGGTACAAGCCTTCTTTTCTAACCGTATATTTTGTAAATGATAAAGCGTTAGACGTCTAGCGTGATTATCGTGTCAAACGTAAGGCTGACGTGTTGCGCAGAGACGCGCGCTACACAGAAGGAAGTATTATTGTTTTCTTAGAAACCACTATTGGTTTTTTATACGTATTGATTTCTTCTGTGTTGCGCATCTATGTACGACACATCATATCTGACAAGTTAACATTACTCTATATATTTATTATCACTTTTCTTTTCTTTTCTTTTCTTCTTTTTTTTTCTTTTTTTTTTATTAAATGAAGATTTACTCATTTAAGCTAAGCCAAATGGGGGAATATCTTATAATCCAGCATCCTCCAATTACTTTCGAATGTGCGTAGAAAATAACCTCTAAAACCCCTTAAGCTTTTACACACACACACTCTCTCTCTCTAGAAACCCATTTTTTCCCATAGAAGATTTCTTGAATTTTTGGGTGTTGGGAATATTCAATTGCTTGTTTGATCCAGTGTGCAAAGCGGTGGAGGAGATCACCGTTTTTGGCAAGTTGACACGTTTTTGGCACGCTGAATAAATAATTTTTTTATTTTTTTATTTCATATTTTTCATTAATTTAAAAGCAAGTAAGAGTTATTTTATTTTATTAACACTATTTCTAAAATAGTACAACTAATCTGACTTTCATTAGAGAAAAGAAAAGAAAGAATGTCATTTCAATTATGGAAGTGGTGGTGTTGTACAAATCAAATGAAACGGAGGGTCTCAATATTTTCCATTCAAAATTTGGGTTTTTGCTGGTGCATGCATGACCGCCACTTCAAGAAGAAGAAGGAAAGACCTCTCTGCCTTTCAAGCTTAGGCTGACGGCGTGAACACAACTCTGGTTCTACGTGAGTTCTTCCTCCCGGGTGTGTGTGTATATACATACATAATGTTGCCAATGGAAATGCTCTTTTCTTTAGAAAAAATGGAGCTCGCGTTAAAATGATTGTGTATTTGTGGAGTTAGACTTGTTCTTATGTTCACAAAAAATTTTGAAAGAAAATGGGTTCAAACGGCCCGGTAAACTCTGTTTGGCGGGGCGGTTCATTAGGAGGGTTAGATTAGTCGGGTTTCGGCGGGTCGAAGCATTCAACCAGCTATCCGAACTGACCCACTTCAGGTTCCAGCTTTCGAAACCGCAAAACGAGCCGTAATGACCTTTATAACCAGACCTAAACCGACCCAATCGGGTCGGGTCGGTGTGGGTTTGGTCTTTTTGCGGGTTTTATGCCCATCCCTGGATTACGCAGAAAGAATAAAACTAAAAGGAAGCAAATATTCAGATCTTGTGGCGAAAAAGAATGCAGATCCATTGGAATTTCTTGTCCTACTCACAGATCCATTTGATGTGTAAAGAGATACATATATACATGATACAACAAACAAAGAGTTCTCAAGCGATGTTGATTATCAATTCATGGAGGAAATCATTGGGTAGAGGGAGAGGCAACCAGCCTGATTCTTTCCTTCTCAGCTCTTACCATAGGTGGGTAGGGTTAGAGAATATTGACAATAAGTCTGAAGTTTTATGAGTTTATCTTCGTGCCGGGTTTAAAAAATTTTTTTGAAGGCCAAAACAACTAGACCGATCCACTATGGGTGAGTTTGGGTTGGGCAGCCAAAACCGGCTCCAAGTCGGGTCGGTTTCAGGCTGGGGTCAAACCTGCGTGGCCGACCCGATGCCAAACCCGATTCCTCCCATCTTTTTTCCTTTTTTGTTACTTTTGAATATTTAACGTGTGAGAAATAGAGCTAAAGCGAGTCGGGTATATGTGTTTGATGGTCTAAAAATCCAAAAAGAGAGAAGACACAACACCTGGCATATCTGACGGGTGTCGAAAGCGTGTCGGCTCGTGTTCGTGTTTGATACGTGTCAGACATTGACACGTTGGAGCCGGGGGCATGTCGATGTTTCCTAGGATATTCTCACCTGGATTTACTTTGCATCGAAGGATGATGCGATTCAGCATTTCGGTAGGTTTGGGAGTCTGAATGAACCAGAAACGCACGAGGTACTGGATTCTCACTCTGTGTAGGTCGTCTTCATGAAGGACTTTGATGCAAAAGAAGCCTTCAAGTTCTCCTTAAACCCAAATGCATTTGATATAGAGAATGTGAACTACAAGTTGCCGCCTACCTTGGTTGGTTCAGGATCTCCTACAAAAATCAATTCGCCTCATAAAAGAACCATAGAGAAGACGAACAGGAACATGCCAGTAGATAAAGAGTTATATGATGTTGGCATCATAAGGCAGAATCTTAAGACCATGGCAGAAATGCTAGAGAATTAGTGCAGTGACGAAGTTTCATTTGGGGATAAATACCAGCTTGAAGATGTTAATTTGTTGAGTGTTGCTCTATGTGGTCTTGTGCTAAAAATAAAAAAAATAATTCTACATCTTTCGAATTCAGATTCAACCATGTAGATTCATTTTACCTCCCTTTTCGAATCTTTTGATTTAATTTATATGTTCAACGCATTACCTACATGTGTATAAATTCATTCCTATTGAAAGATAAATCTTCTAAAATACTCTCAAAAAGATATAACAATTACGGTTAGTTTTGTGTTTGAAATAAAAGGCAATAATTGTACTCATTAAAAGAATGTGCACGTCCATCACACGTGCAAAGCGCTATCCGGAGATCTTGTTTGGGCTACAATTAAGACTCGTCTGTGGTAGCCTGGACAGATTTTTGATCCATCGAATGTTTTATAAATTGCTTTTACAAAATCTGGTAGGCAATCTGTTGGTAGATCGGTCTCTTTTGGTGATGGTTCTTGTTCTTCGTGTTTGCCATTACAACTAATAGTTGTTAATGGACAGCAGTTCTAAGAGTTTCTTGATGAGGTTTCTAGACTTGCGGAGTCAAACATATATGACATGTACCAGAGGAACAAAGATTTGCACGTTTTAAGACCGTTGGCTTCAAATGCTGGGATAAAAGATGGATTCTTGTGCAAGAGGTTGATATCGGTAGGCTTTCAATTCCCACATTTTGCAGTGCAGAATTACTATAAAATTTGAGACATTTTGCACTAATTGTTTCTGTTGGCAGTATGATTTCAGTTCATTGTTTTGAAGAGTTGGCTTTCTACCTTTTTTATTGCACAAAAGGTGCACGATCTTTGCCTATGTATTATGAACCTCATGACTTAATTTGAAGGTATGGAAGATGTTAGTAAAAACATGGATAAAAGTGCAGTGACAAAGAGTTTCAGTATTGTGCACAACTGCGGGTCAATGTCCGGGAGGTTTGCCAGCCTTTGTCTGAACAGGAATTCAAAGAAGTAATTGGACAGAACTATCATGAAAAGAAACACTTCCGGTTTGAGCTAGACCAAGAGCAGACATGGAAGTTGATCAAGCTGTTCTCGTCTTCACCAGTGCCTCAAAGTGTGCCTGCTGGATATTGCTAACCCTAGCTGCTTGCCTTTTGAACTGTTTTCCTTTTGGACTTGAACTGTTAGATGGTTGCAGCGTGAGCTTTTGCCAAAAAAAGAAAAAAAAATATATATATAATAATAAAAAATAAAAAAATTAAAAAAATTTGTACTTCCTGATTAGTCGAGCGGCCAAGGCGTACCCACATGTCAAAGTTAGAAAGCTCCTCAGTATTAGATAAAATGAATTTCTAAAAAAGAGCAACTTATGGGAGCACAAATTACACGACAGTAAAAAAATGCAACTTAGGGGAGCACACACGCACAAATTCATTCATTTTGAAAAAATAAATCTTCTTAAGTAATGTCAAAAAGATATAACGATTATGATTTTAGGAAATGGTTTTTTGTGTTTGATATATACTTTCAATAGACGTACTCAAAATAATGGAGAATGTACCCTTTTTTCTATGACACCGATTCTGAAGCAGCGTGCAAGTAACATGAAACATGTTGCAATATGAGCACAAAAAATAAACTTCTATGGTTCTTCTAGTTTGTGGAACGGGATTACATTTGCCTTTTCTCTTTAAGGGTTGGAAACTTTATTCTAACAACACACACACGCTACATTTGCATGCCAAATAAGATTGCGTTGTTGTGGCCTATCTTGAGCAATATGTACTAGATTCATTTATTCTTTTAAGGTAACGAAATTAAAAAATAAGTAAAGAAGAGACACTAAAATATATAAATGGAAACACGTGCACTCTCTGTGCTTTTCTTGTGCATCTGACGTGCAATTTATTTATTTATTTGAGATAGACGTGAAAATTTTTAAATGTGCAAGTTTGATGACTTCTTATTTCCAACAAAATGAAAAAAGAAGAAGAAGAAGAAGAAGAGTTTCTACATGAACATTCTTCCCTTCATATTTACTTATGAATAGCAAAAGAACATCTTAAAATTACAAATGCAATAAAATTTATATATCCTTTGTAAATTGCACTGGCAAATTCATTTAATAGATACAGCAATGAAGTAAGAACCCCTTGTACTTTCAATATTAACTCGATAATGGTTAACTCTTAATATGAAATTCAAAAAATTAGAGAGTCATGGTTTTGCGTATGCACAATAGCAAAGACGCGGAAGAATTTTTATGTATTGGCTTAAATTTCATTGAATCATATGAGAAGTATGAAGGGAAGATTTTTATGAGACCAACCCAAGAGAATACCATAGGAGTCTTGGAAAACTATGGTAACGTGCTGGTTCACTTCATAATGGAGTATTTCGTGTTATATATGTCATCATCCCAAAAAAGGGTTCAACTTCAAATTCATATCAAAATTTTGAGGTTCAGGACAGGTATTCCATTTTCTCTCTTGGATGGATTCATACACGTCCAACAAAGACGTGTTTTCAATGGAGCCAATTACTCTTATGCTGAAGCAATTGCAATCGTCATGGCTCCTTTGGACACAGATTGTCTTTATGTGATATTTCATCTGTGTGACCTGAGGTTTTAATCCTCATGGGGAGCCTGATGAAGTCATTTACAGAACCTATGTCCATAGGGATCCAAGTTTAGCATTCAAAGTTGTGGATCTTTGCTCTTGATACTCCAAGTCGAAACAATGGGGAATGTACCTTTTTTTTTTTTTGTTTTAAATTTCTCTTTATATTTGATGACTCTTTTTATACTTATTGGATTTGTAAATAGTAAGTGGTCTAGTAGAAAACTTAACTTTCAGTATAGATGTTGTGATGAAAAATAGTGTTTCTTGTAAACCTTTTAAATGTTACAGCAATGCAATGAAAATATTCTGCATTTTGCTACCCAAAATTTTTTATGTAATCTACTTTATATAGTACTACATATATACGTCATTTTCTTTACTTTTTGATGGTATTTAACAATTTTTTAAATGAATTTCTAGGGGAAAAAAGGCAGTAATAAATATGTGTGCAGACTGTGTGCTTTGTAGGTGCAAAAATGAACTAGATCAAATGCTAGTACTTTCAATGGTATCCTAACAACAATAAACTAAAAAATGTGTATATTTCATCTAAAGCTCGCACTTGTGAATCAAAATTTTTAGTAAACATGATCCTTCCCGTGCTAATCAAATTCATGTTTATCTAAGGAAACACTGTTAAGACATTCAATTTTAGACCCAAATGATCATCGCTTATTGATTTGGAAATTGCTATGATAAGAAGGTTAAATATTCTACTGATATTTTTGTAGTTCGAGTTTCAAGGCTAGAGTACACATGCCGGTGCTAGCTAGCAACAGATAGAGTTGACTATGCAGTCCATTCTATCTGCTTTTGGTGGTAGATGGCTAAGTCCTACTGAGGAATGAGGATGAATTGCCCACTACCAGCTACTCCTTCCATGATCTACACGTCCTAATGAACATGAATGGAAGATTTTTAATAGACCAGCTCAAGGGAATACCATGAGGAGCCTGATGAAGTCATTTATGAGGAGCCTGATAGGGTTTTCATCCTCATGAGGAGCCTGATGAAGTCATTTATGAAACCTATATGTCCATATGGATCCAAATTTAGCGTTTGAAGTTGTGGATCTTTAATTGCTCTTGATACTCGAAACAATGGAGAATGTACCCCTCCCCCCCTCTAGATGATTCATACACTTTTTGGATTTAGTAAATAAAAAGTGGTTTGGTAGAAAACTTAACTTTCTATAGAGAAGTTTGTGATGAAAATAGTGTTCCTCATAAACCTTTAATTAAAATGTTTTATAAGGATTTCAATGAAATTATTCTGCATTTTGCTACCAAAAATTAAAATCAAATTATATTGTGAAGTAGCATGCATTTTGACATGGAACATGTTGCAATATGAACACAACCAAAGCTCTATGGTTCTTCTAGTCTGTCGAACAGAGTTAAATTTACTTGGTTTCTGCAGTTGGAAACTTGATTATAAC